>NDXZ01000930.1:10176-36065 GCA_003055125.1 Paykullia maculata
CAACACTCAACCGTGTGTTTTTTATTTATTTTTTATTATTGTTGTTTTTACACACAACCAACCAGAGAAAGTACTACTCCAAGTCCTAAATAAACATAAAAACATTAAAAAATAATAATAAAAAAAGAAAAGATAGATGCAGACAGAAAAACAATTTGATTTTAATTGAAAAATAGCATAAATATGCGAAATATGCTTAAATAAACAAAACAAAAGGATGATACAAGAAACAAAAAAAAAAAATTTAAACAAAAAAAAAACACATTTTAAAATTTGTTTTTGTTAAAATTCGTAATAATTATTTGTTTTTTTTTTGTTTAAATTTATGGGCAAAAAGTTTTTCCTACAGTTGAAAAAAATTTTTTTTATTAATTGTTTAAAATTCTTCAGCAATATGTCAACAAAATGCTTACAATTAAAAATAAAGAAAAGTTATTTTTCCTTTTCTAAATAAATTTAAAAAAAAAAACAAATTTTAAAATCCCTACAGTTATTTTCTTATCTTTTCTTGGTACCTTCGCAAGTACAACAAATAAAAAAATACACTCAGAGAAATTTTATATAATAAATGCAACCCTAGACATAAAAAAACTAAATAAATAAATATAATACATGCAAAGAAAAAACCCTTCTTAATGTTTTTAATAGGGTTGGGCAAAAATATCGATATTTGAATAAAAACTATCGATATACATACATACATCGTTGATGTTTTATTTTGCAATATTTCAATACTTTGGTTTTGTATTTTATGATATTATTTTGTAAAAAAATTATCGTCACAGTCGTTAGCAAATTAAATGTGATTGTTCTTGTACTGACAACACCGGCGTGACAAAATTGATAATTTTTAAGTTATTTCCAAGACTATAGCAACAAGATTTTATTCACATCCGTAACTGTAAAGCTCCATGTGTAAATATGTATTTTAAAAATTTAAAAGAAAAATTAAAAAAAAATTTTTTAACTTAAATATTTATTAAAATATATTAAAGGTCGAAAATATAAAAAAAATATTTCTCATAAAACGAAAGCTTATGATTTTTAAAAATCAAGAATTTATCTAAAAAATCTTATAAAGTCTTACAAAATTGCTTTTTTAATATAAATATTTAGTAAAAATAGTTTTCGAATACAAAATAAATCAAAAAATGTTTGTAAATCTAAGATTGAGAGTTTTTTAAAAATTTTCACATATTTAAAATTTTAATAAATCCAAGTTGCATAAACATAATTTTTTAAAATCTAGTGAAAAATTTTTTATTTAAAAATTTCTTATAAATCGAAAACTTATTAAAATCTTATCCAATTAATTTTGACATCATCTAATTTGAGTGTTTAAATGTAACAATGTTAAAAAAGTTATACGAAAAAAAATCTAAAATAACATTAGCTCAAGTATCCTTTCATTCATCTTCCATCTTTATCCTTTTTTTGTTTTAATAAGAAAAACATTTGATTGTGGATCATTAGAACAACAACAAAAAATAAAATAAAATTGAACGGAAAAAAGAAAAGCTGCTTTGGTAAGCACTTGCTAAACAAAAGTTTTGTAGTGCTTATTCCAACTTCCCCACCCCCGCCCATCTTTGGCACTTTTAGTTTTGTTTTTGTTAGCAAAACACTTTGTTGTTATTGTTGTTGTTTTTCTAATACTCGAGTGTTCTCCTTAACTTTTGTCTAAACGCTGGCTTATGTAGTTGGCTGGAACAGAATATGGGACACGGGAAGGCAGCATAGAAATAAAGGCACTAATAAAAGGACAGACTTGATTTAAAAAATCCATAGAACATTTTTTTTCTGTTTCTGTTTTTGTTTTTGTTTCGTTTTGTTGTTTTTCTTTGCTAATGGTTTTAAGAGGGTTAAACGCAATCGCCAAAAATCTAATTACATTAATATAAATTTGTTTTGATGACCAAAACAAAATTATAATGAAATGAAAAAGGGAAAATGAAGAAAATTTTGTGCCATTAAAAGGCCAAAGATTAAATAAAAAGTATAAAAAATAATTGAAGGAACAAAACAGGATTTTGAAGAAGAAAAAGTTTTATATTATTTTATTGGATTTCTAATTATAAAAATAAATAATATAGATAATTTTGTTAAAAATATAACGGTTTTTATATTAGTCGTCGTATATTCGTCGGTTTCCGTGGTGTAGTGGTTATCACATCCGCCTAACACGCGGAAGGCCCCCGGTTCGATCCCGGGCGGAAACAATTTTTTTTTTAATTCCCAACCAAAAAAAATTTATTCCTCCTTTTTTAAAAGCTCTGCGCCTTTATGCAATTGTAAGGCCGATTTTGTGTATTCTTTTTGTTTTGAAATTTTATTTAAAATTGAAATTTGGAAAATCCTTGAGACTTGCAATTTCGTGCCACTTTTACCTTTGTACGGTTTTTGCCAAGAAATAAAAAATTTTTTTTTTGCGGGGGAAATTTTGGTCTGATTGAAAGTAATTGCAATTATGTACAACTAGTTTTAAAATAGTTATTCCCTTATAAATTTCAAAAATTATAATTTATTCTAGTAGGGAGGTAGGTCGATAGAAGGAGCCTCGAAGGGTCTCGTGTCCCTTAGGAAAAAGAAAAAAAGGGAAGAATAGAGAAGCGAAAAAAAGATCGAGAAAATCACACTGCTCACAGGAATTTAGTAATTCGAACGAATTTGCTCAGAGCTTCCTATCCTACACCTCCTAGGTGAGCCATAGCCGACGAAAACACTGGGCTTGCTTGCTTATGCAAAAGCAGGGCAGTGGCATAGGGAGTGTTCTATTCTGTAATTTTCTGTTTTACTAGAAAGGAGCTGCATAATTTTTCAAATTAGGGTGTCCAAAAAAATTTTTTTTGCGAAAGTTTGTGTCCAACCAAAAACTGTCAGCTGATAGGGTAGCGTAAGTAAAAATAGAGCAATAAACAAAAAAACAACTTGTTTTTATAATTAAATAGATTTTTTAGTAACAAAAGTTTAGCTGCTGTAGCAACAGCCACATTTATTCAAAATGGTCATAAATTTAAAACAAAAGAATGCATCGTTTAATGGCAGCAAAAGTGTGCAGGTCGCTTATTATGTGCATTATGTTTTAATAAAAAAATTTTGTTTTAAATATGTATGTGATTTTTTTTTAATTTAAGACTTGGAATACCCTATATTTTCTTATTTATAATGAACATTAAAAAATAAACTTGTATTTGTATATGAAATCATTAGTTTATAATAATTTTTAATTCCAAACTTAATCAAATTTTATTTGTATAAGTTTGTATAAAGATCTCCCGATAGATATAGTTTCCGTGGTGTAGTGGTTATCACATCCGCCTAACACGCGGAAGGCCCCCGGTTCGATCCCGGGCGGAAACACAAAAACTTTTTACATAACGTTATGCTTATTGTGAGCGGTGCCGCCGTATTCCAAATTGCTTTCTGGTCTGGTCGGTGCTCTGTGTTGGCCCAGTAGTAGATTTTTTTGTGGCTTTCTCAAGAAATTTGTATGCGGGTTGCCAATTTTACTGTTTTTATCGTGTCTGGTCCCTAAAAGTCAATTTTAATCAAACTCATGCATCGTTTGGTAAAATTTTTATTGCAAAAATGTTTGCAACTAACTTCAGGTTAAATACTCATAACTAAAAAACAAAACTAACTTTAAAAACATACATACATGAAAGTATGTATCGCTTTCTATTAAAATTTGTCATTGTAAATTCGGACTCTATACCTATGGATTAAATAATAAAATTTGACTACAAATGATTTCTTATATATTCATGTGACTAACAAGTCAGAGAGTTATGTATATGAGAGATAAGAAAATTGATTTTTCTTTTTTTTTTAAAGGTAATCAATCCTATTCTATTCGCACGACTGCCAAAGCAACAGTGACCCGTAATCTCAGCCACGATGTTCCTTAGCTGCTGCCGACTGAGACCAAGGGGATATATGGAGCGTCGCGTATCAATACTTGACCATGTCATTGGGCACTTAGCATTATTTAATTATAAGTATGTGATAATTTTGTTACTCGGAGGAGTTATTTTAAATTTTAAACACTAAAATATTTATTTTTGTATATAACTTTAAATTACTAATTCGATCTGTTTGAACTCTAGCAGCCGTATTTACAACAAAAATTTAGCATGGAGTTAGCATAAGTGTCATTTTTAATGTATTTTTTATCCATTCTGCTATACTCATGTTAACTTAAAACCAAACTCTTAATATTGGCAGCAAAAAGTTCATCATAAATAAATTCTTTTCCTCTCTGCTTAGCCTAATCGGCTTGCTAGTGAGCAGATAGTTGTGTGCGATGTATACGTAGTTTCTAATTTTTCGTTATAGATACGGCCGTAGATATTTTAAGGCATTATAAATAATTAAATATATTAAATAGTCTCCATTATAATTATAAAGCATGAGTTTTCGTTAATTATAATTATAACATGTGGCTTACAAATGTCTGTATCCATTTATAAATTTAACATTTTCCGCCTTCAGGAAATCTCGATTTTTTTCAAAATTTTGTTTGAATTTATATTGTACGCAAACGTACATTCACACGCATTAAAGTATTGACAAAAATAAAAACGTCATATTCAAAAACCGGGTTTTCGAATTTTACGAAAAATAACACACAAAACGGGCAAGTGGTATCATAAAAAGTCAAAACCCTAATTCTTTAAAACATGTATTTGGTGTAAAATAAATAGACAGTCATGGTACTAATGTAAAAACAAAATAATTTTTTAAAAGCAAAACTAAATCATTGGTTGAATTTTAAAAAACTTAAAAAAGTATTTTTATTAAAAACCCGGATAACAGACACAAAAATTCAAAACGATGGGTTTATTCTTAATAATTCTAAATAGTTATGAATTATTAATTTTTGAGAGTAAACATCCGCTTAACCGGTTTTTGGATTCAGCTTTTAAATACTCTAAAGTGATTTTATGTGATTTATTTGACCACAAAATATTTTTATTGTTGTTCTTTTTCGTTTGCAAAATTTGTTAACGCATTAACCAAATGTTAATTTTGTTATTTTTATTCAAGCGTGTAAAGCGATTAGCCTCAACTAAATAAAAGATAAAGGCCATAACCAAATGCGTAACCGTTTTCTAAAATCAACTTAATATTTTATACATTTAAATATTTATGGTATGTATTTATGTACGTTGGTGGCTATAAACAATCAACCCAAAAGCAAAAATAAAATAACGTAACGAAAAAGCACCACAAAAACCAAAACAAAATCTAATAATATAAACGCAAATAATAAACTCGCTTAACAAATAAACCCACAATTTGTAACGACAAACTGCAAAATAACCATGTTTAGGCCAATAAAGCCGGCAATAAAGAAGACCCTTTTGGATAACACCAAACAGAAGAAAAAATAAAAAACCAAAGAAGACCAGTCGTCGGTTAACGTTAGCAAAAAAAAAAAAAACGATTGAGAGAAATAAAACAATGATTACGCTGATAATGATACAGAACATGTTTCAGCATATAAAATTCAAGAAGAAAAAGGATGAAAAAAGCATAAAATAAAAAACCCTTTTTTAGTTTTATTAGCTTTAACCCGTCATCAGTAGATGTATTAGATGCTTTCCACCAAAATTCAGCAAAAATCTAAATAATGCTGGTCAGTAGCTGCTTTACAGCCTCAAATATTAACTCATTCTTTTATTTATGTATTTTTCCATGTAAATACATGTGTAAGAAGATCCTGTTTTCCCAAATGAAATGTTAAACTTTTTTTCTTTTATTCTTTATCTTTGTATTGAAAAAGTATTTCTGTTGGTATTTTTCTAAGTGTGTATTTATGTTTTAATGTGTGTGTGTGTGTTTTTGTATGTCCGACGATGACTGTCACTGACAACATTACAACTCCCTCGGGTGCTATCACAGCCAATTAGGAGTGTAAATTTAGAACAATTCTTACTTATGCAAATGTTATAGATCTCATATTGTCTTGTTACTACGTATGTAAGTATGTATGTATGTAAGTATTTGGTTGGTTGGTTATTTTGGCTGGATGTTGTTAGTGAAATAATCATGACTATCATTGTAATGGCATCATTTTAAGTTATTTAAAATCATTTGTATTGGACTCTATTAAGTGAAAGAAAGGCATTTGTAATAAATTATTTGGGTAACGTAGGCAGCGATAAAGTTCTAAAATTTTCAAACATTTTGGTTATCAATATTTAAGTCTTAAGTGTAATTTTAAAAAATATTCTAAATAATTTTTTGAAATACAGGTTTTTTATATAGTTTTATATTGGCAATTTTTTCTATAAGAGTATGTTGCCGCATTTTTTCAACTAGGGCGTTATTAGAATTCAAGTCTATTTCCTAATTCTTTTAATTATTTATTTTATCAACCATTTTTTTATTTTATTTTTTCCAATTACTTACTTTTTTTATTTATGTCAAAGTTATATTTAGTTAAATTGTATCATTATATAGAATTTGCTTAGCATTTTGTGAACGCTTGGCTTCTTTCTGAATTTTGGGCCAATCAAAAACTGAAATTTTATTAAATAAAAAAAAAATAATAATAATAAAACACCAAATATTGCCTTGATCAATCTTTTTTTTTGTTTACATAAGTAAATGATTTCATTAAAACTTTTTTACATTTTTAGTTAACTTTTTAATTCATTCATTAAAAAAAAATATTATAAAGTTACTATATTTATGTAAGTTTTTTTGTTTGTTTTTAGACTTAAAAAAAAAAGATGATTGTCTAGTTATATCTTTTCTGTATTGCATCCTTTCTTGTAAACTGCAACTCGCTGTGTTAGTGTCGATTAAAGATGGCAAAAATATCGATATATCAATATATCGATATTTTTGTATTTGTATTTTTGTTTTGTATTTTATGTTATTAATTTGTAAAAAAAAATCTTGTCGCAGTCTTTATCGAATAGAGTGTTATAATGCTTGCATTGGCAACAACTGCACGACAAATTCGTTCACATTTAAGGTACATAATTTCAAGTCTATAGCAACATCCGTAAGTGTCAAACCATATGCGCAAATAATTAATGTTGAATATTTTTATGTTGAGTTACATTCGGTGTTAGCTGTTCTATCGTGCATACATCTTGTGGATAATGTGTCAATTACATTGTTTTATTTTTAATGTATTTTTAACAAAGTCTTAACCATCTGACGTTGTATGTGACCAGCATTCCACGCCTGTTCTTTCTTTCTTTAATTTGTTAGGTCTCCTTGGTGTTTTCGATGGTAGAAGCCGTTTGACAGGTGAACACATCAAACAGAGCGAGCTCCTTATGTTAGTATCTGATAGTTTTTTCAATCGTTTCCGACATTTAATCATAAGTATTAAATAATGCGACATCAGCATGAGGTTTTCGTAGCAGCTTAAAAATATTGCAGATTTAAAACCAATTTGCAACTTTTACTTGTTCAATTTGAAAGACCATAATTAAAACCATAATTTTTTAAGATCGTGATGCCATTTAGCAAAACGATTGAAGGTCTTTTAGATAAGTTAGCTAATACCGTAAACAGACCACAGCGTTAATTTACATTAAAAGCTCACTAATGTGAATTAAAAATTTACCCTGACAGACGACAATTTTTGGATTTTTTGAATTTTTGTTGGTGAAAAAGCACTATTTATTTGAAAGAAAGCTGACATTACTTTTGCTGAAACTGCTTCATAATGTAAAAATTGTAAATGCACAAAAGCAACCATTTCTCTGAACATGTTGCTACAAGTTGGGATCGCAGTAGGACACTCTGAAATAAGAGACAGGCAATTGTGAAAACTTGTAGGTTTAATATTAACTTTGTAAATGTGCCCATTAATTTTTGTACGTCGCAAATCGGTGGCACGTTCCATCCACAGCTCTAACAGAACTTGTGCATCACTATCGCACAACAAACTTGCTTTTTTCCCTAGAAAATCTTAAAATGGAAAAAATATGTTCATATTTTAATATGTATTTCTTTTTTTTTTTAATTTTATAATTGTCAACATTTTGACGGTATTGCCATATAAATTCACTTTGATTTTGTGCATTTACGGCAAATCGAATACACATTGTTTTGGGGATAATTCACAAGTTAATTTGAATTAAGCCAACTAATGCAAATTAACGCTCTCGTCTGTCTACGCTATAAGGTTGTTGGTGTTGACTCTTACGATCTTAGTTTTTATCGTATTTAAGCGAATGGAGCTTCTTTCTTTTTTCGTATCTGCTCGTAATTATATCTAAGGCATAGTATTAGTATAGTCTAGTTTAATCAGTTTTTTAAATAATCCATTGTGAGATTCTGTATTTGTTGCTGTCACTACGTTATTTAGAATCAATTTAAAAGAAATCTGAAATATGACATTTTAAGAAAAACTTTTTTGTCGCTTTTGAATACCTATTTCCCTAAAGGTTTTATTTAATATATCCTAGCACTTCCTTGGATGCCTTTTTTGTATCGATAATACTAAAACAGTGCTTAGGACCGTTATGTCACACCGAATTTTAACTTCAATTGTCTTTAAAAATCCCTATTTTAACTACTTGTTGTTGACACTTTCTTTTTCCCTGCTGACTAAATACAAGATTATTGTAGGTCATTCTAAAGTCTTTCTTGTCCAACCTGTTTTTATTCCATATAATTTCATTAAACATTTATGTGTATGAAATTAATGACGATAGCAATGATACTTTTGCTGAAAATGGTATGTGTGTGTGTCTGTGTTAGTGTACATGTGTGTAGGTTAAATGAATGTTTATTATAAAATTAGTGTAAATTTCAATTTCATTCAAAGAACATCTAAAGATTCGATTCATTATTTAATATCCTAAGGTGTTTTTAAACGAAATAAAATTGAACCGGTAAATATGTATGACTTTTTTACGTACATACATCTATGCATACATGTGTGTGTGTGTATGTATGTAATATGTAAAACAGGCATAAACATGTTGAACACGTTTCTTATGAAAACAGGATATTTAACGGATTTCCGTTCAAATTTCTTTAAACATCAAGACATTCAAATATTTCACGTGTTTTTAAATGTTTAAAGCACCCATTTCTCCTACCGCAAGTTGTGGTGATATCTCTTGGGATTTGCTAAAGAGAGCCATTTATCTTCGCAGAACCTCTTGCGACAGTTTGACAAGACTAACAACACTTACGCCCGCTGTCTCATCAGCAGCGTAATAAATGACTGAAGGACTGGCTACAAAACAAAAGTAACTGAGGGAATGAATGTTAGTAATCAAGCAACCACCAAATGAAATAAAGGGTGTTTCATTATTAAAAATACAGAAATTTTAGTGATAGTTGAAAATCAAAGCCGCTGAACAAGTTTTTCCTTTAAGCTTAAAAACACATTTCACCGGAATTCTGATTTTCATAAAACAACTGAATAATTTGTAGACTCTATGTCAGACTTAATTAAAAGAGGACTAAAGTTAGACACGACTCACATTGCATCTGTCATAAAAATAGTATTGAAAAAGTATCCCGTAAGGAAGCACCCTTTATTTGTTCGATAAAAATAATATTGACAGGAACATAAGTTCTTAAACTTTTTTTAATTGTACCAAAATATTTGTTCTTAAAACTCATGCATGACTTCCCTACAAATAAAGAAATTTTTTAAAAATTTTCAAAAACCTTAAAATTTATTGAATTTTATCGGTTTTATTCTCTAAAAGCAAATTAAAAAAATTGCTTACGAATAGAGAATTTATAAAAAGTTTTTTACAAAGTATTTTTATTTAAGACTTAAAAAAATTTTGTTTAAAAAAAAAAACGTTTTCTATAAGTCTTGAATTTTCAAAAAAATTGTGAGATTTTATATTTTGGGAATTTCTCCTTCAAAACCAAAATAGAAAAACGATTTATATAAAAAAAACTCACATTTTACTATTTGGCAGTAATTTGGTTCTCGTTTCTGGCCCCCATAACCTTAAAGGAAAACCATATTTTGTTTAGGTTGGAAGAAAACTTGTAGAAAAGCAAAATGAAACATGAATAACCAACAATCGAAATAAAACAAAACATTAAATAAATGTGTGTTCGAATACGCTTATATTGAGAATTGTATTTAGAAGGAAACTCCTATTAAAAAAATATCCAAAGAAATTGAAGATTTCTATCTTTAACACAAACCTACAAACATACATAAACCAAATACCACCCCAGCCCCCTTGGCCTTTGGTTAAGCAAAACTTAAGCTGGAGGTGTGGCTGCTATTATGTATTGGCGTTGAAACAATTTAGTTTAACAATATAAAAAAAAATAACACAAACAACACAACAACTATAGAAAAAAAACTGAAAAATAAATTTATATTAAAACAAGAAATAAAAGGAAGTCGTTTAAAAGTACAAGCGGACATTATTTACAACTCAAACTAAAACGTAACGTCTTCATACTAAACCCAAATTCATATATATAAATATGTATAACGAAATCGAAGATGAAGATAAAGTTTTTACTCTAACCCACTTGTAGCTTGTTTTTTAAACAAACATCGAAGATTTTGCAAAAAAAAAAGATAAAAATAAAAAAATTAAAAAGAAACAAAATGAACGTTTGTCTTGCAAATGAGTGTCTTACTTGCTCTGTTAAGGGGAGCGTTATAAAGTTTATTTCCCTCCACTGATGTTTTACAGCTACAGTGGAACTATTAATGAATTATTTAAGAAATCGTTTTTGATTAAGGTCAAGTTCTGCTATTGAAATTTTATTTATGTAGTTAATGTTGATGAAGGTTTAGAATGTCCGCCGTTTTTGAAAAAGTTGCAAATTCGAGTGGATATCCATTAGGGATCTAATGGCGGCTCGACTATCGATAAAGATGTGTTAAATATCCTGTCGATAAAGATCAGGGGGTAAATTACGGCATTCGATCGAAAATAAAAAATTCTAATTGGAATTCCTATACCAAATGTAAAGAATGCCGTAATTTGTCCCCTGTTTAATATTATGTAGTAACACGGCCACTCTTTTTCTCCCTCTGTATTGCCAATATCTCGATTTGTAATGTCCTATATTCAAAAGGTAGTTTATACGGCATTTAGAACCCTTTCTTTTTTTCAGATAATTCAGTATACTATGTACATCAGACAAGTTACATTCACCTGTGTGTAATCTTCTACATAGAGTGCATTAAGAGAAATTATAAATATTGCCTATTATACGAAGAATGAGCGTTACCATGTCCTTTTACAGCATATGACCGTGTTCTGTGCCAGTTTTCTAGACAAGGAATGTAGTGGTATCCAGTTAAGTTTGTATAGCTAAAACTGGTTGACGTTGACCTTATTGTTCTATTGATCATAATTTCCTTCTCTATCAGTGAACAACATGTACCCGAGTTAATGACCTTCTACGAAACTACAGCTTTATATAAGGAAATTGTTTTTAAACTGTCTCACACAGTGCTTTCATGGCATTTTGCTTTTGGTGACATTCTCGACAAGTGGTTAATAAAACTGACAGTTACATACAAAAACGTATGTAGGTATGTATGTATGAAAACGGTTTAAAGCCACGCGGCGCTAATATACTCTGCTAATCGGCGGCTGAATTGTTGAATTGAACATAAATAAATTTAACTAAATAGATCTGTATTTTGTTAGTTTTAATTTATTAATTGATTACAAACATCAGTTTTGTTTTTAACTCACCTATATCTGTATATATATAAAATAAAATTTAGTAACGTAACTGATTGATTGCTTCATAATCGCACAGCTTAAACGCATAAAACTAGAGACATGTACTTTGGACTGTGGGTTACTCTCCTGTTCTATAGATCCACTAAGAAAAGTTTTTGGAAATTTAAATATGTATATATGGGGTAAAAAAGGTTAAAAAGTAAAAATTGGCCACCTTTTATCTGCTTAACTAAAAAAGATACAAACAAATTTAAAAAAAAAGCATTGTATTTCACTCAAAAAATACTAATGTGTCTGGCACTTTTTTGAAATTCGGGAGTCTGGTTAACAAAAACGGGTAATTTAAACTACGTTCGTCACTTCTCTAAAAAATAAGAATACATTTTTAATACTTTTTGGAAACTGAAACCGCCACCGCTGAATAAAATGTTTACTCTTTAGCCGTCGCCACAATATTTAAATTGGCTTGTTTCTTTGATGTACCTATGTCTGTATATAAAAATGTGTAAAAATAATCACATTCAATCATAACTTAATAATTTAATGTTAGTCCCACTGTACTTTAGTTAATAGGGTAATATATATATGTATGTATGTATGTTTGTGTAAATTATTGTACATTTTGTTAAAATGTGTATTTGTACTGGCTCGACAGCGGCTGGCTCCTGATATTTAGTTTTCCACAGTAAATCCAGGCAATACTTCAATTGAAGATAAACATCGCAATTCTAATGATATCGATTGATTTTTGCTTCTTTTCTTTCTTATTATTGTGCATATTTAGTCCCTCTTCAAATATAATGGAATTTGCGTAAATACGAATGAGAAAAGAAAAAAAAAATAAAAACATTTTTAATAGCTTGTTGTAATATTGTAATTTATGTGGTGGCATTATATTAAAAAAAAAAAAAAACCAAAACGAAACGAAATAAATGTTGAATTTCTATTGTCTTTATATCTGTAGCAATGATGGGGTGTTGGAGGTAACCATATCTTACCTAGTGGTACTGGTTTTTCTGTTTTCGTATTAAAGAAAGAATCATGTCATTATAGCCATTTTATCGCCCTAAACCACTTAACTGTCAGCAGGACAGTGACAGCGGTCGCTTGGAAATTTTACAGACATGGGCGGCTGGTTTGGTGTTATTGTCGTCAGTTTAGTTGTTGATTTCGTTTTCGCTTTTTTTTTTCTTCTTTGTAATCCTGGTATACAAATCCTTATTTGTATCTCTTGTCCATACAAGTGTAGATTATGGCACTTTTTTATGCCTGTTTTTTGTTGTTGTTTTTTTTTTGTCTTGTATTTTTCTTGCTGCATGTGCAAAAATGTTAATCTGTCGTATAGTTGTAATAAGGGTATTTTTTATGTTGCATGGAAAATGGTATTTGTGTAGTATTTGTCCACTTTGTACTACATTTAGTTGTTGTTTGGTCAGTGTTTTTCTATTATAATGTGGCAAATTTCTTTCAAGGGATGACTATCATTTGTTAGGATTTTTGCTAGCATCTGATGAGCCACTATGCATTAGGTGACCATTTTAAATGTTGATCTTTCTACGGTACATCCATATACACATAAACACATTTCTACATATGTGTGAATTTAAATATATTTATGTATGGACACTTTTAATGTATGTCTGTTTGGTAAATGATAATGTTAATATTTGGCCATGAGTTATGATTTGGTCATTACGTTACGAACACGTTAAAAAGTGACAACTGTTAATTTTTTATGCAGCAATTTGTTGTTTTTTCTTCTTCTTCTCATTCTTTATATTCCAACTTCTAAAGTATTGTGTGAAAATTATACATTATTTACAGACTCTAGCAAATACACTCGAAAAGTATGATTTTTTTTAGTTAAAAAAAGATTTTATTTAAATATTTCAAGTAGTAAACGAAATTTTTCATATAATCTTTAATTATTATTACCTTTCAAAAACCTCAATATTTCTGATAAACTTATTTGAATAAGTAAAATTTATTGTAATTAGGCTATCGGGTGATTTATAACACTTAACAATTAAAAACGTACCTACGCCCGTATTCCTAATCAGTGTTATAATGTATTAAAGATTTATAAAACGAAATTAGAAAAAGTTTGATTAGTGAAACCATAAGCTGAAACTATCATTATTAATTGAAGTTATTATTGCAACAACTATATGACATATTTTATTTTTCGAACATAATATGATCTCTCAAAAAATTATCATAATGTGATCCTGTTAATTATTTTACATTTTGTGTTAAAATATATATTTAAAGCAAATTAAAACTTCTGATTAAATATTGTTTAATACACCTTAGTGCTTCTTAAAGATCTTATTAATGAATGGTACTCTGAGAGCGAACATTATTTTGCGAATTATTCAAAGAGAAGTAATGACTTTGACAAATATAATATTCTTTTTCTAACCGTTTAATTATTATATATTTTGCGCCTTTTAATGAAGTACATAGTGCTTACATTTATAAAGAGTAAGAGAGAGAGTAAAAAAAAATACAAAAAATTGTTAATAGCATGCTTAATTGAAAATAATTAAAATGTTTTTTTTTTTTATTGGAACTATATTGTAATTGTTATAAGCAATAATTTAGAAGTGGTGGTCGGTCATGTAGTAATAAAACACTAGATATTGACATTTTCGTATTAAAAACTTATTGTTAAAACTCAGTTTGATTTTATTGTAGCAGTCATAGGGACTATTAGGAATATGGTTTGTTCGTAGTGAGCATGCTGCAACTATATTTTTTCTCTGCGTGATTTTATCGCGTATTTGTTTTGGGAAAATTTAGGGTCAAAAATGTATGAACTTCTGCTTGTATGAGACAATTGTGAAGCCGATGATTACTTAGGCCGCATTCGTATGATTAATTAGGCTTAGCAAGTTAAGGTTGGGAAAATTTCGAAATATTTTTTTGCTAAGTATATGTATGTTGGTATAGCAGAAGCAATCGGCACCTGCCCGATTGACGCTATTGGCGCCATACTTGGGTTAACTCCTCGTTATATCTTTATTATGGAGCAGCATGGAGCTACACAGACTTCAGAAACTTAGTAGCATAGGAAGTGCAAATTTAATGGGCACATAAAAATAGTATACATAAATAAAATACATCTGCAAGGATGACTTAATTTTCAATATGTCCAATACTATGCTTCTCTAACGATTAAAAAAAACACTACTATGCCTTGATCCTTGATATGGGCATATGGAATAACAACCTGTGAACTCAAGGTAAGGGGTCACAGATAAGGTTCAAAAACGTTTATAAAAATATCCATCTGTTTTTCAGTCAGAAACGTTTGCCATCCTTTTCTATGGGAATAAGTGTCTTCAAAGAAAAAACGGCTATTTTGGCTTTGAGGCCATATGACGTTTCGTTAAAATTAGCTTTTGATTATTACAAAACTTCTATTTTTAAGCTAAAAACGTGATGATCACTTGACTAAATGTGGTTTCAGGCATTTGCTAATTGCTTCGAAATCCTTCTTCTCAGAAACCGTCGAAGCGATTTCCGGCTTAGTGAGAGATGAAATTTGCCGTGCATTTGATTGTGATAATAAAAAAATAAAAAAAAAATTCAATCGAATGACAAAGCATTTAAACAAATCTTTGCGTTAAAAGCTTATATAGTAATATTTTTAGAATAATTATAATTATAATTTAATTTTGTTTTAAATAATAAACATATCTCTAAGTGTATTATTTGTAATCTGATACATTTGCATGAATTTTGGAGTCAGAGTAAAATGTGTCAGGAACTCTATTTTTTTGGGCAAAAAATATGTAAAAAAGTGATAAATGCACAAACATGTGCGAAAACATACCAAAGACAGACAGACAGACAGACGAACTGACCATCACATATACATATATACAAAAACAAATTCTGATTTACACTAATGAGCTGGCTATTATTTACATTCATGTCTCTCCCAAAAAAAAAAATAAAAATAAAATAAAAAACACAAAAATCAACTCTAAAATAAAATGGTCGTTTTAATAAGAGACAACAGACAGACACATTCGTAAAAGCAAAAACCAACAATAAAAATGATCAATTAGCATTTTTCGTACTTAATAAAATGCTAAAACAAAAAAAAATAACAAAAAGAAAAAACTTTTTTAATTGAAAACCAACTGAATTTCAATAAATTTTTAACTAAAAACAATTAATGTCTAACGACTCCTGCCAGTTCATTTAATAACAACAAGACATTCTCATTTTATTAACTAGAAATACGCATAGACTTTGGTTTAAATTAAAAGCCAAAAAGATACAAAAAAGGCCAGCAATAAAATCTGTGACAGTTTATTTGTTAAAAATTGAAGTCACTTTCGTATGAAAAATACCTTTATGCTTCTTTTCCCTTCATTTATTTCATTTTGTATTAATAAAACATACAGACACACATACACACACACAGCCACAATAAATAAATATATTAAATTCCAATTCACTTGAATTCATTTCCATACCACTTCATTTTCATTATTACTTTTTCGCTTTATCTCAAGTACGGTCCGGTCCGTTTTGGCCCTTTTTAACAATCAAACCGATTTTCATTGCAACAAATACAAATACACACACCCACCTACACAAACACACTGTCTTATAGAAATCACACTTGCAAATAAAAATCCAACCTACATTTATGTGGCATTTGTGGTCTGTTCGAATTGACAAAATGTAAAAAAATATATATTTTTTTAATGAAAATGAATCTTGGTTGTGCTTCCTTCTCCACCCCCACCCCTGCCAGCAGGAGAAATATGTCTGAGTAAATTATGCTGCCGCTGTTGGTGTGAAAAAGTTAAAATTTGTCTGTTTTGGCGGAGACATTTATTGTAACAGATTTCAATAGAAATTTTTAAATATTTTATAGATACTAAAATACTTTTGTTACAATTTTAATATTATTTTATTCCTTTTTGCTTTGTTTTGTTGTTTTTTTTTTATTACTTTTCACATTTTTGTTCCGGACAGGAAAATGGACAATTTGTGTTTGTGGCAATTGATTGGCAAATATTGTCTGTATTTATCCAAATACAAAGTGTTAAAGTAACTGAACTTTACTGATTTTGATGGCAAGAAAATGAAATGAAATGAAATGTACAGGAAAAAAGGCAAAATAATTTTGATTAATATTTATTTATTTGGGTCTTATTAAGGATTCTTTTTTTTTATAAACAATTTGAATAACAAAGTTTATTAAAGTCATTGAGTTTAACAAACAATTTATATTCTAAAATGGTGTCTTGTAACATTTGGCACAGAATTTATAATTTTTGAAATGAAGGTGATAAAGAAGTTAAGACGTTCTCTATATAAAGACTACATTTTCTATGTTTTAAAAAAAATTTCTATTAATTCTTTAAAAAAAAAATTTTTTTTTTGTTTTGTTTTTTATCGTCAAAGTTGGAAAGGAAAATCTTTATTTAGTTTTATTTCAATATTAATATTTTTAAATGCCAAAAAGTTCGACATTTTCATTATAAATAATTTATTTATTATTTCTTCCCAAAGCAATAAAAGAAAATAGAGCGAGAAAAAACAATCAATGAACAGATTATTTTTTATTGTTTAGACAACTTTATGTAAATTTGTTTCTTTTTACATTTCTCTCCTAAGAATATGTTAAACAGCGACATATAAACATATACATACATATGTATGTATGTATATACATATGTACATACATATTTATAAACAATATTCACTTTTACATTCAATTTTCACATCATTCGATTGGAAATTGTAACGTTTTTATTTGTTTACTACTGTCATGTATCATCATCATCATCACCATCATCGTCATTTCAATTCACAATTCCCCAGACTCATATTAAAAGTCTGACAACAATTGGGTCGACAGCAACAAACAATCATAAACATACTTACATTGATATATTCAAAAAGAAAGAAGCTGTAAAAGAGTAGGAGTAATTAAATAACAACTACCAGCGACAAGCTAAAGTGCAAAATCCCATAAAAAGTGTTGGTATCGTCAGTAGTATCAATTGTAAATTGGCTTATAAGTACCGTTATCATTGCTGGATTTTTATTGCAAGTGTTGTTATTGTTTTTTCTGTATTTCCCTCTCATAACTGAGATTATCATATGATGAGTATTACTGTTAGAATATCACTCATACTATTTTAGACTTTCTTTTTTCATGTTTGTTTATGTAAATTTGTCATAAAAATGACAATATTTAGTTATTGTTGTTATAATGTATGTGTTTTCTTTTTTTATTTTGCTTCAGAAAAAAAAAGAAATCATAAAAGGAGTAAAATAATCATAAAAATTCTATAAACAACCATTGAATCCTGAATTGAATTTTTTATTTATTTTATATCATTCGTGTTATTGTTATTGCTGTTTTAGAGATTCGATGGTTTTTAAGGAAATTTAAAGAAATAAAAGAAAAGAATTTTAACTATGTACATATTAGAAAATTTAAGAAATTGCTTCAACTAAATAAGGACTTTAGATATGGAAAAAGGCAAGACTAAGCAAAACTTAAACAAGTTGGGTGGTTTACGTAGTAGTTTGCTAAGGGCAAATTGTTAAGTGCATTCTAATGACAGGACCCCACCACTCGTCAGATCTACTAGGCCCCAGAGCAAAGTCATGAGGAGAAAAAAGTACTACACCCACCCTGTTGCCGTAAGGTGTCGCAGTAGTTCATTTAACCTGGTCTTAGATACCTCACAAAGGTTCTTTAGTATATAGTTGTTCAAGAATCTGTGCCTCTTCATTTTATAGGGTGAAGCATACGCATAGAAGGTGGAGAATTAATTCCTTCTTACCTCTCTTCTTACAGCTGTGATTAAGGTCATTATAAGGGAGTCCGAGTCATTTTCCCAACAGCTAGTGTGGCCTATTAATAATTCCAGCAACCTCGATATGTTCTTCCGTTAACAATGAGTTTCATTTTCCGTTTGATATCAGCTTAGCAATTCTACTTAAACAAGTTGTATGTAATAACCAACTGGTTTCTATAAAAATCATAGTTCGTATTAAATGTAAAACATTGTTTTATTTAAAAAATATATAAATCATTTTACATTTTATTTTATCTCTTGTCCACACATTGTCTTAAACCTTCCTGTTTGTTTGACTCAAACCTTTTGTTTTAAAAACTAAAATTTACTTGTAACTAATATATGAAGTTACTATGACACTTAAGCGGATTTTAGCAACTATTTAAAAAAGTTTTTTTGTTATTTTTTTGTTATTAAAAAATGTATAAAATTTATTTTAGTTTTTATAAACCTTTTACGTTTAACGTTTGTTTACTGTTGATAGCCACATAAGCTTAACTAACAACAATAACTTTATTTTATTACGACCAAGAGACAGACAAAGAAACATTTATTTAAATAGAATTAAATATTTGCCAGGGATTTCAACACAAAACATGGTCAAAATTGAAAATACTAAATCATGTTTTTTTTCTTCTCTCAAACTTTTAGCGTCTAGTGTTTCAGTTAGTAAACTGTTGTTATTGTCATCACATACATACATACATACATACATACATAAATACAAATATACATACATATATTTAATGTGTATAGAAGAGTGTGGTTTTTAACTAAGATTTTTTATTTATTTTTTCAAGTTTTTTAATGGGTTATGTATTGAACATCACTTTAAGAAATTTTAGTTTTAAGTAAAATTTAATTTATTAGTTGCTTTAAATAAACCTTAAATAAGAGTCTTTTTATTTAAACTAATTGAATTTATTTGCTATTACTTTGTTAAGCATATTTTAGCATCATACATATATGTATGTGAAAGTTTGTAAAGAATTATAATTTGTTGATCCCATTTGATAGACGATTTTCACTTCGTTTTGCCCACATTAACTGTGTCTTATAGGAATTTGAGTATGTAAAATAACTTTTTGTTGTTGTTATTTTTGGTTAGACTTTACATTTTATGTATACATTTGCCTATGTATACACAGACACATAAATCAAATAATAAGTACTCTTTATTATTATTATTATTACGAGTACTATGATTATGATTATTATTTGCACTTTCTTCAGTTTTTCTTTTTTTTCACTTTTTTCTACAGAAACTTTTAAACCAAAAATGCTTTATTGAATAAGAGAAAAGAGAAAAAAATCAAATGCCTCCCTGGCAAAAGAGACCAACTCATTCATAATGAAAACCTCATTCATACATTCTGTAATTCACCAACGGTGCGTATACATGTTACTTTATGTAAGAAGGAGGCTGGCAAAAAAGCACGCATACGTTCAGTGGTTCAGTTACCCCTCACATTCACTCTCACAGACTAGTCATGTTAAAGTTTTTGCTCTTTAAAAAAAAAAACAAAGGAAGTTTGAGTGAGTGTATTGAATGAAAAGTATTACATGAACTAAACAATATAATTTGCATAAAATTGACGTTAAAGGTTACAACATTATGAAATACTAACATTTACTTAATCCCCAACTACTTGCAGCGAAAAACCGCAAAGAAAATAAAAATATTTGTAATAAATTTAATTGTATGTATATTCGTCCGTCCATCTGTTTTGCATTATAGCTGTTTTTAACATAAACAAATATTTATTTATTAGAAAAAAGGAAATTAAATTGAAATTTTAATTTTTGCTCTTCAAACATGGGTTCGTTTTAAATAAAGTGGATTTTTAAGAGTTTTGCGTTTTGTTAAAAGCATTTAAATATTGAGTCAATGTTAATGCATGTGTTATATGGAAACATACGTTTCTTTATTTTAAATAAGATTTTTAAAATGTTTACAGAAAATTTCTTTTCAAAAACAAACAACATTTTGTATATTTTATTTATTTAATACACAATTTTTAGGAAAAAAAGTTTTGCTAAACATTATATTTATGTGTCATTAAAATACAATTAAAAAAGTATTTCAAATTAAATATTTGATTTCTTTAATCGTTCTATAGCGGAGATATAAAAAACTGTCTGTCTGTCCTTCCAATTTTTGTTTTTTCGTTAAAAGTTTTATTCAGCTCTACAAATAATTATGGCAAAAAGTTTAAGAAGAAAAAAAAAACGAAACTTGAAAAACCATTAAAACAATTTGAAGAGTATTGTATTCTTAATGTTTGCTTACACGTAAAATTTAACAAAACTTTTGCCATTTAACAAAATGATTGTAAATCGTTGATTTTTAAGTTGAGATTTCTTATAAAAATGATTCCCTAAGGGATCCATCCATCCACCAACAACAACTTAAAGAAAGCCACACGAAAAGTGAAGGCAATTGTAAGACAATTTGGTTTTTGGCTAAATATTAAGAAAAACAAAAAAAAAATTAAGAAAACAAAACAAAATTATGCCAAAAGTTAACAATTTCCTATGCTTAGGAGTAAGTACTTATCAGAGTAGAGTAGAGTATTTCGTAGACATTGGTGATATTAACAGCAATCATCTAAAATTGTTAGTGTTGTTTGAAAGTGATTATTCTAATGAAAAAAAAGGAGTGTAAAAGTTAGAATAGCATGACGTGTTAGAAGTGGGAGTTCTTATGAATACAAACAGGCAATATCAAGTTAATTTTCGCTTTTTTCTTCCCTCTCCAGATAACTACTAAACAATACCACTGACAAAAGAGCTTAACAACCTTGTAAGTATCTGAGTAAGTGTTACTGTGGTGGTGTCTTTTTTATGTTACTTGTAGTTTAACCATTAACAACAATTACACGAGAGTTGTGCTTTGTAAAATAAAAGGCTTCAAAAGCTTAGATAAAAAAATTAATAATTGAAAAATCTGCTTGAAATTTTGATGTTAAAACATCTTCAATTCTTAATAATTTAATTGAGAAATAAGTTGCTTCATTAATTAATTTTTGTTAATTTTGTGCCTTTCTCTGAAGCTCGACTTTTCAATTTTAAAAAGATTGCATTTTTTAAATCTCTTAATTATATACAAAACGTAAGTTTTATAAAATTTATTTCTAAATTTCAATACCCAAGATACGAATTCAGTAGAAATTTTTTCTAATTTTCTTCAAAATAAGTTTAAATACTTGACAGATACATACAGGCCAAGCCAAGAGCAGCACATTAATTATTTAAGACTGTTTATTAAAAATGTTACTTCAAATTTTTTTAAATTTTATTATAAACTAGCTTAAACCCGGCTTGCCTCGCTATCCTAATTATAATAAATGAAAAATTGTTTAATATGAATTTTATAAAGAAAAACCTTTCTCAACAGACATTATTTAGTCTAAAAAAAAATCTAATTTTCTTCGAAGAAGACTTAATATGTTCAAAAAGTACCAAACTTGTTTACCCTTTTCTACCCCGTTTTTAATATTGTACAAGTTGCTTTACATCATACTTTTTATGTCTGAACGACCTCGTGTGTCAAATTTTAAAAAAATTAAAAAAAAATTTGCTATTAAACGAATTTTTCCATGTTTATCCGTTCTTTTTTTCCATGTTTCTCCGTTCTCTTTTCTCGTTCCTTTTTTCAACCCCATTTTAGTATTAAGAATTTTTGTTCTCAAATCATTGTTTTTATAGTCGTAAAAGTTAATATAAACCTTTTTACGAATTACTTATATCAAAGTTCAAAAAATATTGTATGTTATAAAAGTACCAAAAAATAAGTGAAATTTTTATCCCTTATGCATTTAAGTCTGATAAAAGTACCAAAAAGGTTTTAATGCTATTCCAATTATAACTCAGGATACTAAAAAAAAAGATCCAAAATATCAATTTTACACTTTTTTACACCTTAGGCCCCTAAATTACAAAAAAGTACCAAACAACTGTCAAACTATTTTTTGTAGAAGAATACAATACTTTTTAAATTTGACTCCCTTGATATTTGAATAATGGGGTTAAAATGCATTTTTTTCATCCTTGAATATATAGATATTCGTTTAAAAATTGAAACTTGTCAATGTAGATGGTCAAATAATCATGACACCACCCTCGCACTTTCAGCTACTGTTACCATTTTGAGGGTGTTTGTTCTAACGAAAATATTTGCGTTCTTGAGCTAATTAAAGTAAATGTTTTTGCTGTTATATTACTTTTGTTTAAAAAAGAAAAGTTAAAATAATTTTCGTTGTTTTTCTTTTTCTTTTTTTAAAACACAAATAAACTAAAGAAACTTTTCTTTAACCACGAGTTTATGTCTAAAGCACATTTTGACTTTCTTTAGATTTTTCTCGTATTATTGCCTGCGGCTTATTTGCCAAAGACTACATTTTGTGGCCATCAGCATAATAATTTTATGAATTTTTATAATCATTTTTAAGTGTGAAATTTTTGCGGCCACAATTTTACGTGGTGTTTATTAAATTCCTGAATGTTATAAATACACACACACACACATACACACAAGCACACACAAATTCACATGATGATAATTTCAAAGAATTTTATAGCATATTTTCAAGGGCTGAGATTTGTTGTTTCTTTTTTTTATTAAAGAGCAAACAACCGTCACCCACCCACCACTAACAATAAAAAAGGATTTAAACTGTTAAAATTATTATGAAAGTAGTTTTGCTGGCGCCTTAATTTCTTAATACAATAACAACAAATTTTATTAAAAAACATTTAACTTTTTTATGAGTTTTTCAATTTTTGTTTTTTTGCCTGAAGAGCGGTATGGAAAAGAAAGATGGGGGAAAAACCAACAACAGCGAAAGTAAAGCTTGTTGCCCGCATTTGTACGATTCGTT
Organism: Paykullia maculata; assembly: GCA_003055125.1. Lineage (NCBI taxonomy): Eukaryota > Metazoa > Arthropoda > Insecta > Diptera > Rhinophoridae > Paykullia > Paykullia maculata. The sequence goes on from NDXZ01000930.1 coordinate 33,562, forward strand.
AAACAAAGGACATGTTAACATTGTTTTTCGAAAAATGTTTTAACCATTTTGTTGTTGTTGTTGTTGTTATTTTCATATTTTTCATTTTATCCCCTTTGAAATAAAAAAAAAATCACTAACAGTCACTCGCTCACATTTATTCGCCAAATTTACTTAAATTTTCTACATCTGAATGAGTTTTATATGAAGTTGCATTCCCATAAAAACAGAAACAGAACAACAAAATTACGATGCTTCCACACAATACATTTCACTTGTTTGTTTGTCCTTTTTTTTAATATTTATTTTGAAATATCTTTTTTCGTCATATGTTTTTTCTTTACATACGTGTGAGCACTATTTGTTCTTATGGCATGGACAATTGCTGGACAGTGGAATGTTGAAATTATCGTCGAATATATTTAGACAGTTTTAAAAATTTGAAGAAGGAAATTTTTAAAAATATTTTGGATTTAAAGGATCTCTTCCTGTTTTGTGCAAAATTTTACATTTTTAAAATAATAACAATGAAATATATATTTTTTTTTTCAATATTTTAAATTTTCGTACACTAAAATTAGTATCAAATTTTTGTATGAGTTTTGTTTTATAAATATGTTTGAACTAGTTAGACCTGGTCCACGTTAACTAATATTAATATGTATAATATGCAACATATGCATCATACAAAAGAAATCAACACTTCTTACTCGGGATATTAAAGGCCACTTAAAGTCGCTGCGCCAATGGAATAAGTAATAATCTAAAAGAGTCTGCATTAAGACGCTATATTTAGTTAAGAATGATGTTTATTTTAGTCTTTTAAAAGCCCTCCTAAATTGTAACGTATTCTGCCGACATTTAAAAAAAATAGTTTAAAATTCTAAGCTTTTAAATATTTTCAAAAATTAAGCAGAATTGGAAACTTTTCCAAAATTTTTACACTTAGGTTCATAATAAATTTTAAAGTTATTAAAGTTTTATTGAATACAATTTTCATACGAAATTAGTTTTATAAAACTTTGATAAATATAAAAACTATTTATCAATATGAGGGTTAGTTTTTAAACATATTATTTAAATTTTTTAAATTCGACATTGAAAAGGTTAAACAAATGTTTAATCAATTTAACCATATTTTACAAAAATGGTATTCGAAATTATGTTTAAGTTTAATTTATTATTTTGGTACTTGACATGCGGCTTATTTTAGGCTTCTATTTTCCAACACAAAAGCTGGCATAACTTAAGACGCCACTTTAAACTTTTTTTAACGCAAATTCATAAAAAAATTATTACTTTGCCGCTTTCAAAAGTAAGAAATTGTGTTAAATTTTATTGCTTATAGAATAGTTCTTTATACAGTTTAAAGTAAAATGCGTCTTTAATACTTTGCAGGATAATTTAACCGATACTCGAAGTTTGAACATTAAAATCACAGCGTTCATATTTTGAAATCCAATTATGTATCTTAGGTATTAAAGAGGATTAACCCATCTATTTTGGGCAAAATTTTTGTACGAACAATATTTTTACTGAGAGTTTTCTGCAGGACGAATCACTAGTTTTGAAAAATTTGTCGGAAGAATCAAAGCTGCCATATGAAATACATATGTTTCTAAACTAAGCATATTAATATTATATACAAAATAGCTCATATCGTAATATAAACTCTCTTTTAGGCTTTTTATATCTGCAATTATGGCAATCAATTCGTTAATCTTCATTAACCACAATATTCTTTCCCCCATATTCATAAGCAATTTATAACTTTATTGAAAGTTTACAAGACAAATTTCTCATACAAAATCTGATTTAATAAACCTTTAAAAACTTTATTAATCGTTTATGAATATGGGGGTTTGTATTTAATATTTTTTAAATTTAATTAATACTTTGCACAATTTTACTATGCAAACACTATTTGATGTGGCTACTCAATTCAGTTTTGATGAAAAAAATAAAATTAGGGGCAACTTAGGTTTTTAATTTAAGCAGAGAGTTATCCGGACAAAAATCACTTTAAACGTATAAAAAAAATTTCATCAAACAATTGATTTCATCTATTCACCTCTAGACTTAAGGGCTTTCATTTAAAAATATGCATTTTGTATGGCCTTTAATAGTATTTTGTGCCAATTTAAAAATTTTTATTGAAAAAAACCCACTGTACTATTATTGTATAATATTTTTCTGTATTTCAGTTATTGTTTTTTTCCGTTTCTTTTGAGAACTCGAAACAAAAGTGACGAAAAATGTAAAATTGTTGGTAAATATTGAATTTGCAACATACTCGTCATATGTACTTGTCAAACAAAAAGGGACATGTTTACTTAGATTTTTTTCCACATTTTATTTCTTCTTTTTTTTTATTTTGCAACCAACAATACTTTAATATAATTTTGCTACTATTTTGTTGCTTAAAACAAAAATACATACAACTGAAAAAGATTCATATTTTTTTCAATATGGGCTGGCTATTTATGCACCATATGTCGTTGAAATATGTAAACGTTTAACAACAA
>NDXZ01000931.1:0-10823 GCA_003055125.1 Paykullia maculata
GTAAACACATATATTTATGTTCGTACAACAAATGCAACTAAGAAAAGAAAACAACGAAAAGTGATTGTAAACGTTTGTACAACAAATTTGAGTCAGGGATGGCAAAGTTATTACAACTGCAACTTTTTTTTTTGGTAGAACTGTAACGTAAACAGTACACCAATCACTTGTTTGATACAATTTTAAAGCTTTTCCACCTTTATAAAGGGGGTTTTGTTTGAAAAATGTGCAATTTTGAATTGGAATAATAATAAACTGGAATTATATAATTTAAAGCAAAAACCTTTGGCTTTATTAATTAGAACGATAACTTTATGCCATTAGTGTTTAAATATAATTTTGGGCATGAAGGTGCTTCAACTAGGTGAAATGTAGTGCATTATGGAATTTCAGTTTCGACCACTTTTTCAAGCATTTAGGGCAAAATGTTACCTTTCAAATCGCAGAAAAATTGCTGCTCTGTCTTAACTCCAAATGCGGCAAGCTGGCTTATTCACACCTTTGACCCAAATCAAAACTTAAACGATTGTCATTCAGCATTAGTTCTCTTGCGCCAGCTGATTTTTTTAGGCGGTAGGCATAAAGTAGACGGGTAGACCTTAAATTGCTGCGAATTGACTTCTCAATACTATGCGCTTCGGCAGCAATTGGTTCTTCGTTAAATACTGTGCCACGTTTTTGTGGATCCTAAAATTTTGAGTATATGCGGTGTGAGAAATATCCTCTGTTATTCGGATGGAAAATATATTGGCCATAAAATAGAAGTGAACCACTGATGTTTATAGTCTCTTCGTGGCCAAACGACAAACCAAACTGAGCACATATGGTAATAGAATTACCAGATCAAACGACCATATTACAGTTGCATCCCAGCCTTTTAAACAAACATCCTTTATTTTTTTTTGTATTAATTTTGTGCATCAAATATTGTTATTCTACATTTAAGAAAAATTAATTTTTACCTTTTTTGACGTTCAAAAAATCGTTCCAAACAAAAACAAGGAAGAGCGCTATATTTGGCCGTGCCAAATCTTATATACCCTTCACTTCCTGCACTTATGTATGCATTTGTGTATATGTATACTTATATGGACGTATGTGTTTACATGTCTGAAAGGTATTTAAAGTCTTAGAAAACTTGATTTTTTTATGATATTAATTTTAGTCCATAAAGGTTTTTCTCCCATATCTTTGCTGATTCTGGGCCAATTAGAATTTTTCTTTTAATTTCTTAAAAAGCATGTCTACACACAAGTATAATAATTTTTGTGTAAAAAAAAACCTTTAATTGTCGGATTTTAGTGATTTTCAATAGCAAGAATTTTGGGGAAACTGAGAAAATCTGATCGTTTGATACCAATAACGTGTCCGTACGACATCGGGGGACTGAGAAAAGTTGATTTGAGACGGACATACGGACAGACGGACATGGCTAAATCAACTTCCCTATCTATAAGGATTCAGAATATATATACTTTATGGGGTCGCAAATGAATATTGTAGAGATTACAAACGGAATGGCAAACTTATATATTCATCTGTGGTGAGGAGTATAAAAATGTAAAATTTAAAAAAATGGCTGGTACAATTCTGAATATGCCATCCCTGATCTGGGCCATCAAAATTTTCTGAGAGCAAACAGGAAAATGCTTTAGTGCAACATTTAACAACACACATGATTTTATTTAATAACTATGAGTGATTGTGTGAAGGAGTTTCCTTAACAATTTGTTCAATTTAAAGTATGTACGAGTGTTGGAAAAACTATTTTATTGTAATTTCGTTTTAGCTGTAGAAAAACAACTTGTTATTTAGCCAAGTTAATTAAGAGGTTTCAAAGCATTTTGTATATTTAGTTTAATATATGTAAACATTTGAATATGGGTTAGTTAATAAGCTAATTAAAGGTTTATTGGTTAAATTCAAACAATAAAAAAATGTGACTTTAATACTTCATAATGATTTTATACCTTTTTTTATATTAAAAAAAACCTTTGATTAAATCAAGCATTTTTCACTTTCGTAAAATAATATCTAAAAATGTTGTTATTGCTTGTAAATATGCTTCTAAAATACAAAAACAACTTTTAAATTTATTTTTGTTACAATTTTATAACTTAATATTTTACAATTTATAAATATGTAAATGAAAAACACTCTCACGTTTTGTTATTTAATAGTGATTCGATACTAAATGAATTCAGACGTTTTATATTTTTATTATTCTCAATTTTCACATGATCATTAATGACATTTTTTTAATCTAAAATATTACAAGATATTGGTTTTTCCTTTTCTGCCCATTCCTCGTCCTTATTGCTTTCGATCAAACTTATTTTTTTCAAATCCAACTTCTCAGTTCGATTTGTAGATGTTGAGTTATTGCAATCAGATCGAAAATCGCAAACTACATTATAATCGGTGTCTCCTACAACATCGATTTGAAAATCTTCGTTGCCATCACTGTCGGAATCAGATAAAAATAATAATAAAGCATTTAATTGGTGTTGGGTTAAATAGTCAGTTTTCAGTTGCTCCAAGTCGACTTCGATGCCCTTTGAACGCAATTTTCGTGCCTGCCTCTCTATGGCTTTGTCAATGCGTTTAAGCTTTTGAGCTCTATTAGAGATTAAGTAAAGAAATAAAAAGGATGATCTTTTATTTTTATTTAGTTATACTCAGCTGTTTGTTACCTTAATTGGCTTTTTAATTCCCTTTGTGGTATGGTATCTCCCAAACATGTATGGGGATAGACATTGTGCGGCGGCCTTCCTGGACCCTTTTTGGTATTCTCCTTCTTACGCCATTTAGCTCTTCGGTTTTGAAACCAGACCTATAAATTAAAGAATAACATTAAGTGTTAACTTTTCCCAAACAGTTTTAGCAACATTCTTAGAGAAGATTTTAGATCTTTACAAGTTAATTCCTTTGGAAAGAGGAAACATTGGAAATAACTTTTAAGTGACACACCGATTGAAATACTTTGTGAAATTAGAGGTTTTTTATTGAAAATTTCCTTAAACACCAAATGAATTATGGAAATTTTAATGAAAGCTTATCGCTCTAGGACCGAGCTCTATCGTGCTTTCAACCGACAGATAGATGAACTGACAAAGCTTTTCTTCATTACATTAAAACTACAAGAAAAAGCGACGTTTATAAATAAAGTATTAATTTTTATACCCTTTCTAAGGATATTTAAAGATAACAAATATTTTCTCATTTGAGAGGTTGTAGCAACAGAAGGGTTTATAATCTTTGTTAAATTTTTTCTAGATAAAAACTAAACCTTTTAAACAGTAATAATCTGGTAAATAATATATTAACATGGTTTTAAGTTGTTCACTCTTGATCGCTACGAAGTTTTCACAAAAATACCCGAAATATCCAACTGTAGAAGGTTCAAAAGTATCAACTATAAATGGTATAAGTAAGCCTGCCATATATGCCGATTTATCTGCATTTTGTCAATTTTTTGCCTTAGATTTAAAATTTTTTCTTGTTGAATAGGAATAAACAAAATGAAATAAAAAAAATAAATAAATACTATATAAGTGCCGATTTTGAACACAAATCTTTAAATATGATTAACCCTAACAAAATAAAGAAAAAGGACAATCATCCTTAACGGATATTCTTAAATAATCCCCCAGGTTCATTTCTAAAAAAAATATTAGACTCTGAATTTAGAGAGTTAAAATTTGTTAATTATTAAATTTATAAGAAATTTTTGAAAGAAGTGGAAGAGAAGTCTGATTAAAACAAAATTTCGACGTTCCCTGAAAATAATTCTTTACAAGGAATTCTTTTTCTAAAGATTATCTAAAATTAAATAAATCAAACTGTTTTGATGTTTGATAAAAATGTCAAACTCAAATATGTATCGTAACGTACAGAAGTAACAAACTTAAGTTTTGTTCTTAGGAAGCCGAAAATAATACATTATTGATAATGAGTTCTGTAATCTCATACAATCAATTCGACATTTGACTTATTAAAAACAAATAGTTATATAATATTTTGAAAGTAATGACTTATTCAACTCGTGATTTGTAATTGAGAGGGCTGCTTTATTCATTATAAGTAAGCAGTTACTTAATGACATTAAAGTAATGACTTTACAAAATCCCTATTTGTAAGCGAGGGTGGTAAGTACTTGCCTCCAATGGAATCGCCGTGTTAAAATAATGGGTTAAAATGTCATTTTGACTCATTACAAAGCAGGCCTTTGCTAGGTACATACACAACCTCATTTTTGTTTCGTCGTAGTCGGGTAAAAACTAATAAAAAGTATTGGTTGTTTTAATTAACTTTTATATTCGGTTTAAATTAACTTCGAATTAAAGAAAATTTACTATACATATATTTAATTAACTAAAATTAAAATTTCAAATATGAAAACGATAAACATACACATTATCACTTTTCTAGTGGTGCTGCCTAAATAATATACTTTCCTACCTGGTTGCAACTCTATTTTCAATTATTCATTCTTTAGTCAATTTGCCAGTATTTTTTACACATTCATACATACAAAAGTACATATATGTATGTTGCTTTGTTAGTTTGATAGAAATATATTTTCATATTGACAATAATTGCGCGCTCGTAGTGGAGCTTAAAACGATTTTGTGTGGAATTTCAATGTAAATTTTACGAATTTATCTTAGTTTGCATGTGGGGTTTAACAAAAACGACTTTATGAAATTAAATATGAAAATTGTTTTAAACACATGCACACACACACATATATACACCAGTGTGTATATATGTGTCAATGTATGTATTTAAATACATTCTCGTATAATGACTAAATTCAATATTAAATAGTTTTATAGTAATTTTCATTTAATTTTGAATACATTGAAAATTGTTTTCCCAGCAGAAGACATGCAATTTGCGTTACAAAAGTACAAAAATGTTTGTTTAATAAAAAAATAAAAATTACTCGAAAGTAGAGGGATGTGCGTGAAATTGTATTGTTGATATTGACAGTACTTTTAACAAGCCTTTACATTTTGAATATCTTTTTCAAACTCTGAGCCGTATTAAAGTCAATGGAATGCTAAACTGTAGGCTGTAAATTTTAGTGCTATGATTGCCGTCACTTAACGCATAAATAACAGAAAGTTTTAATGTGTGAATTTAAGGATACCCAACATTCCTTTTTAATATATTTTTTTCGAATTTTTAAATATCGCTTCTTTGTGTATCTGGTTGTTGTATGAGTAACATATCAATTGCACTTCCTAGCACACCCAAGCAATCATAAATAATACTATAAGATAAATATTTTAAATACTTAAATTTACAAAGCAGCCCACGTTTACTAATTCAACCCTTTTATAAGAATATCCTTTGACTTTTTCTCTAATAGAAAGTGATGTTTCATGCCAAGAAACAATTTCAGCTTAAATGTCATTTTTACCCATAATCACAATCGACATGAACTTGTCGATGATTATGAAAATAAAATATGGGAGGAAAGCAATATCGCAAAATAGCAACCGTCTAAAGTGATGATCATACTTGTAACCTGTGTCTGCTGGCATGAACAATTAGACCCACACATACACACATATTCATATGCAAATCCATATGTTTATACAACTGCATTTTGTGATGTGGAGCAATTGAAATTATTTAATTTGTAAAACATTAATGAAATAAATGTTATAAAAAATAATAATGTTGTTATAATGAAAAAGAATGGAATAATTGGATTACAGACAATTGAAATAGTTTTTTAAGAAAATACACACATAAGTATGTACATTAGGCTGGGTCAAATTGAATGGATAAAGAAAAACTGAAAAATCGTATAGCAGAACTAAAACCTACGGATAATTCTAAGGAAGTTTTCGGAAGAAAACCATAAGTCTTAAATCAAATCCTATCCCGCGTAAATCCACATAAAGATTTAAATGGACACTAATGAATTAAAAAAGAAAACAATTTAAATATGATTGAAAAAATCTCCAAATATTAAAATTTCCGTTATTTTTTTAAGAATGTAAACAAATAGATGGAAAGACCAAGTAATTTACTTTCAAATGCCGTTTAAAAATTTAAAATCGGTTAAAAAATGATCAAGTTACGGTCTATGTGCCAAAATGTACTTTTATGTTAAGTTATATATGGCAGCTCACTTTTTTTATAAATTTTTACCACAAGACCTACGAGAAATAGTAAATACATCAATCCAAAAACGCATTTTTCGCACATCCCAAAAACGTTTTATTAACAATGCCTTTTGATGACAGAAAAACTGTACGAGAAAGAGCCATAAAAAAATGTTTGCATTATCGTGACCAACGTGTATGACCCAGCTAAACCAAGGGCTTACAATAAGCAATCAATTAACTTCGATTGCACAGATTATGCGAATTTAATTGAATTAGATCATGACAGAATATTATCCGAGCCTCCATTTACTGCAAGCATTCCATACGAACCCATGATGGATTATAGAGTGTGATGATCCACCACTGCCTGACCCAGAAATTTCATCACACATTTAATGAACTGAACGACGTGTGCAACTTCTTACCACTGTTTCAAGACGAGTTATAGCAAAGAATAGAAATAATGTTATGGCAGTGACTATAAAAAGTCGCACCAGATTACCGCGAATAGAGAGTAAAAAACTGATTTAAGTTCCTTTCACTAAGAGCACTTCTGTTTTATTTGTTTTAAATACATTTTTAGCAGCCTTTCTTACATTGTAAACTAAATGTTTTATTCAGCAGTTTATTTTGTTTGCATTCATGACATAAAAAATTAAAAGTTCGAAAGAAAAATATAATATTTTATTTGATTAATGGGAGCAAAAAATCTTTAGGTAGATTTACGTGTCTTGGGAAATTTTTCTTAGAATTTTGCGTAGATAACGCTATACGATTTTTGATGAAAAAAAATTGACCCACCCTAATGTACATAAGTACATACATACATACATTTGTAATAAATACATCCTTTATTTTTTATTTTGTTCTATAAAACCAGATCAATGGAGAAAGTATTCTATAGATAAAGAAAAGACTAAAAATAATAACTCGAGATTTTTGCAAAATTTAAACTACAAATGTAAATATAAAATATAAGATTTATTCTTGTTGTATAGGAATTAACAAACTGAAATAAAATAAATAAATAAAATAAATAAAACAAAGAAGAGCATTCAAATGAAAACAAAAAAAAAAATGTAAATTCCATGTAGAAGAATAAAAGAATTTTTGTCCAATCGAAGTTTAATAATATTGAATCAAAAACTTTTTGGTTATGGAATAACTTACAGCTAATCGACTCTCCTTAAGATTTAATCTTAATGCTAGAGCCTCCTAAATATACACGTCCGGATAATGATTTATTAAAAATGTTCTCTCCAGTTCATCAAGTTGTCATGAGTTAAAATTCGTACGATTTCGCCTTCGTTTAGATCCATTGCTTTCGTTGTCTTCCTTGTAGTCTTTGTCACAAAGAGATTCTGTAAGAAAAAAATTAATAAATTGAAATTTATTTAATCTCGTAACATGTTTTTTGTAAAAAAGAATAACTGTCAAATGTTGTTTTATAAATGATTACCCATAAGTCAAGTAGATGATTATCACAAACATATAACTGGTTGCTGTAATCATATTTGCAACAATAATATGGTTGTGATAATCATTTAAACAATTGCATTGATCATAGAATGTAAAAAATAATCTATGATTATGTTACCGTGGCCCTACTTATCATTGCTTTTTCTTTCGGTAAACATTTTGTTTAAATTAAACATGGTCGAGATCACATGCTTTAATTTAAGGTATCAATTTTTAGTTCGTTTTCATAGTGCTATAAAGAACAACGTTTGCAGTAACATTAAAGTCGTCTTCATATTCAAACTAAACTATATATAAAAATATTATAAATCAGCCTTTAAACCAGACAAATTGTTGTTTTGTTTGAGTGTAATTAAAGTTTTGTTAGACTTCAGTTTCGCCTAAATAAATGGAAGCAACAAATTAAAAAAGACAGTGAAACTACCACTCGCCAGGAAAACTAATTAATTCTTTTAATGTTGCACAATTTTTCATTACAAACCAAATTAAATATCAGTTTAAATTTTAATATTCAAAGTAACAACAAAACGAGCGGACAACATTTTAACAGCGACAACAACATTTACAACAAGTAGTTACTTATTTACAATAACAATAACAAAAAGTCAAAAAATTATACAGTCAAGAAGTCAACAATGACAATGATTTAGATAATTTTATTTATTATGCCCAAGAGAATGTTGAACAAAAGAAAAAAATAATGCCAAGACAAAAACAAAAGTAAAATTTTATATATGTTTGTATGTAAATATGCATGTATGTGTGTATGTATGTTTGTATGTATGTGGGTATGTACATACATAAAGGACTACTTGCTTTTCTTTTATTTACTCTTTCAAGTGCGATGAGCCTCAAATCCCCATTGATTTCGAACCAACATACACACACACACACACACTTGATACTTAAAAGAGGCATTAGAATAAGGGAAACATATTCAATTGTTGTTAGACGTTACTGAAGAATGTGTTTTTGTTGTTATGATTTTTACAAATACGAGACCATAGAAACACACACACACACACACACGCACACATGTAATAATAAATATCATAATATCATACATATTTAAAAATCACAGATGTGTGATGTATTGAAATGTAATAGAATCTCTTTTGTATGATTCGTTATCATTTGGCAACAATTTTGGGGCTTTTCAATCGTACAAGTGCGAATGGGATGTGTCACGTCTATGTCTTTGTTTTATTTATTATTTGGTGGTTTACATTTCATTTAAAATTTATTTATTTTAATTTTGTCGAAAACAAAACGTGATAATAAAATTTTAATGCATCTTCCAATTATATAAATTATTGGTGTCTATGTCCTTGAGGTTCCTATGAGGAACAAAGGGCCGTATATCATATAATTAAGTAGTTCTAATTGTAACAACTGCTTACTTAGTGTTAAAAATAAATTGAACATTTTTATTTCAATTATAAATGAATTTATACATTTCCTGATAATTACAAGTTTTGTAAAAATTATTCCTTTTGGCTCGAGAAATTTTTCTAAAAATTTTTAGTAGTTTTTCACCAAATTAAAGTGCTCAACAATATTTTTATACAATAATAATTTCATATTCGAAAATATGTAGTTTGGATTAGTTTACCCAAAGAAGAAACGATACGTTAAGTGCCACCCTTTAACGACTATGAAACATGGAAGTGGAAAAATGAATACTTATGTTAGTTTTCATAATATGCCAGAGCCCATTGAGTTCAATAAGGAAAAATATGGATTCAAATTTACTCGTCAAACACTAAAATAAACCCCATTAAAAACTTATAATCTGACATTAAGGCCGAAATTTACAGTCATTAGTCAACAATATGGACTTTTGGTGCCTTAACTAATTTGAGGCTAAAAGCTGTGAATAAAATATCATTGGCTAAACTATAACCATTAGTTAACTAATAACAGTGAATTTGGGCATTAATAATGTATTTAACTTTAAACTGCTTATTATGGTTTCCGCACGCCCTACTTGTTCTCGATTAAACTGCCAAACTGCAAGGAACTTTAATTTCTTCATTTTGGCCTATAAAATTTTATAAAAATAGAAAGTCACCATATTGCTTTTTCTCCAACAAAAAGAAAATCCTTAAAAGGGTTTAATTCTTAAATTGAAAAAATGCTGAGTTCAATTTGCTATATTTGATATTGGATTGACTTAGGATAGAGACTCAGCTCACTGGGGACCAATGCATACGGTCCCTTTGTGATACTTGTGAAAAGAGAGAGAGAGAGAGAGAGAGAGAGAAAGGAGTTAGATCGAATAAATAATAAGGATAAGAATATAAAAGAAAGACAGAGTCCGGACTTGAAGATAGTCTAATCATCCAGGTCACCTGGCTGCAGTGGCAGCAATCGTTTCGTCCGGTCTTGGTCAGTGAATCAGCCCTAATCTAAGTCCGATAGACCATGTAATTTACGCGCTTAAAAGTGAGTCTTTTGCGTGTCGTCCAGTGCAGGGCAGAGGCATAGGAGGTGGTGTACGGTCTCATCCTCCTCTACATCATGACAACTTCTACAGAAGTTGTTAAAGGGAGGTCTCATTCCGCGTGTCTACCAAAACGACAGTGACCAGTGATAGCAGCTACCATATCCTTCAGTTGCCTTCTATTCAGGTCCAGAAGATGCGCGGTGCGTCGTGCATCAATTTCCGGCCACATTAGTCTTGTTGTGACGCACTCAGATTCGCCGGACCATCCAGCCTGGGCAAGTGAGCATCAATACGACGTTTGCAGGCAAGGACAGGGATCCAACAGTAGTGGTCGATCGCATCTTTCCCGAGTTCCGTGCCATTTCTGGCAAATCCGTTGGCAACACAGTTTTCAGTGTTAGTCCCATGTCCTCGCTCGCATATAAGGGTGATGTTTGAATGCGTCGCCATCCAGTTGAAGGACGTGCGGCATTCGCGGACAAGTTGTGATGTCAAGTAGACATCAGTCAGGGACCTTGGATTTTCTTAAAAAATATTACTTTTTAAAAGAATGTTTTAAATATTTTTTACTTGTAAAGGCTTTACTTTTAAAAAAATTATGAAACAATTTTCCGTTGTATCGCTTATCACGTATTAAATTTATACCTTTAAATTATTTTAGTGAACAGTCAGGTCTTATCATATCGTTCTTAACTATGAATTGTTAAACTTCAAATAATAATAATTTAAAACAAAAGAAAAAAAACTAGTAAGAGCGTTATATTCGGCTATAC
>NDXZ01000933.1:0-20104 GCA_003055125.1 Paykullia maculata
GAGGTGACGGTACAGACATAAATCTAATTCACAGTTGTTAACTACACAGGAAAAAATAAAAAATTGTTTTAAGCACCAAAATGATTCAACCAATGAAAAAAATGTTTAAATTTGCAGCTTTCACCAAAATGATTATATGAATTACTTAAAATATTAAAAATATAAAAACAGCGATTTTTTTCCAATTAACAAAATTTTAGATTTTAATTAAAAAATTAATTTAAAAAAAATAATTTTAAACAAGTTGTTAATTGAATTAATAAAAATGTTGATTGAAAAATATCAATGTCATTGAAAAGAAAGCATTTGCGCTCTCTGTCGTTGCGCCGAAACAACGTGTCATTCGACTGGGTGGGTGGTGCTTACAGATCCATGCTAAGTCAAGTGGTGTGTGCGGCCTTTTTTTAAATTTTATTTAAATTTTTTTAATTTCTTTCTCTGCCGTGATTCTTTCCGGAGTATTTCGGTTTCAGAGTTCGACGCTCTAATAACTACACCATGCAGCCGACAAAAATATAAAAAGCAAAATCATTTTTTAATATTTTAAAACTTTAATGGTAAAAAACCAATATTTTTAATAGGAGCTTAACTCAATTAAGACAGTTAATTGAATGAATTAATTATTTAATTAAAAAAAATGTTTTTCAATAAAGAACCTAATTGAAAAAAAATATAAAAAAATAAAATTGTTGAATAAAAAATTAATTGAATTAATTAAAACCGTAGTTAAATATAATTCTGAGTTCTAATAACACCTTAATTAAAAAAAAATTCCGAGATTTTTTTCTGTGTAGGTTTAGGGGAAAAAGGGAAACTGATAAGAAAATTAACAAAAAATTTTGTGTCAGCGGTGTTGCGCCATCGAAGTCATATCAGGTTTTTATGAAATTATTGCTCCTAAGCTTATGCTTTCATTACATTAATGTTTGTAATGAAAGTCAGTCTGTTATAAAAAAAACACATCTGATCTGATTATTTCTAAATAATTCAGTAAAATATTATTGTATAAAGTCTGTTTGACTTTAATCACCTTCATTGGTGAGTGCAATAAATCCTTAATATCGATCATTGGTTTGGACCGACTATGGTTCCGCATTTGCCAAAAAGCAAATTAGAAAATAAGAAAAAAACTTAATTGAAGATCTTTTTTAATGACTTTTATAGGAATTTTCATAATAAAATCATATATTGGATGTTGGATTGATTGTTAAGATTAAGTTATTTATTGCATATTATTACCAAAGATGGTCAAAGATTAAGCTATTGCTTTTAAGGGTGGACATTATAAAGTATATAAAACATTATTGGAACTATCAAAAACTTAAGTTAAAGAAACAAACGCTATGTACTTTTAATTTTTTTTCTTTTTACAATCTGAAACTTGTGGACACTTTTATGGATTTTGGAATAATATGCCACAAAAATACATAAGATCTTTGGCCAAAACATAATTATTGATCAAGATTTTCAAGATTGAAAAATTACATTAAATTACAAACCTTACAAATCAAGATTTTTTAGGCGGTCGGGTCCATGGTTAATGTAAAATCATCAGCACATACTTTAACTTCCTCTTTCATATAAAATGCAAAAAGGTAAACATTTTATTTTAAATTCATATTTTCTTGCTTTTAAGTTTACAAAGTTCGCCTTTTACGAAACCCTAATTTCATGACTAATATTTTGATTAATAAGATTACATTTTCCAACACAATTTATATGCTGATTTTCTAATTGACTTTTTGCCGAATTGATTTCTTAACCTGTTTTCTTCTTAATTTATTACAAGTGTACATTAATATAATGATCATTACGAAATAAAATAGAGTAAACAACTGAAGCAACAGCATCAACGAGAACAACATCAAAAGACAAAAGAATGCAACAACACAACATCATTGAAATGCAATTGCAATTAACATGGAAATCAGTCGATGGCAAATGTTCTATAAAAAATGCATACAATCACACAAACACACTTACTCATACATAAATAATATACACTTTCATGTATACACATACTGGAACAAATATGTACTCCATACGAAAGACCACCGCAAATAACATCATGTACCCACACTAATGCAAATGTATATCTATGTACACAAACAAAAAACTTAATCACATACTACATTCGAAAATAGACAGGCAGACAGACAGAAGGATAGACGGGTTGGTTGGACGCAGGAACAGGCAGACAGACACATGCAAATAAATTTATCCTCTCACTAGTCAATCTTATGTTTCTATTTTTTTTTTTAATTAAAGGTGCTGGAACGTAAATGTAAAAATATAAGGGAAAGCACTTGGGGGAAGCAACAATGAAGGAAGTTAAAATTCTAATCTGAAAAGGGTTTTAAAAATAAAGTTATTTTTGTGGAAGCAGAAAGGGCAAAGGAAGCGAATTAGAAAAAAAACATAGTTTACTTTACATATACATACATATGTACATATATTCATACATACATAGTAAACACTATACACACAATTGTAAATCTGCATGTTCTTATTTATATGTTTTAGAACATACTCCTCTACACACAAGAACTTAGATTAATGTACATATATTTGTACAAATGTCTGATATATGTTGTGGCATATCAAGAATTCTGCCAATTGAAGTAATCGATGAATAAATCATAGAATTCCTATCGAATTTGTCTGACTGACTTGTAGTTTTCTTAATGTTTCTCTCTATTTGTGTTATTTGTAGTTTTAGATGTTGCTGTTGTTGTTGTTATTGCAATTTTCGTTATATATATTTTATCTACATATATTTTGATTTGAACAGCAATAGTTATATGATTTGTTAGTTGTATATGTTAATTTAAATATATGCACAGGGGTTTGTGCACACATGTTTGTGTTTGTTGTATTTGATTAGTTTGATTTTCTATATGACGAAGTTTTGCCAATTTAAAAAAAATGCTTGTAAATATTTGATTGCATTATCTAAATACAGAGATGGGCAAAAAGAGGGAGGCAAGAAAACATTGTGTCTTTAGAATTGGGATAAGAAAATTTAATTGCATATTATTAGTGCAGTGAAATAATAAAATAAAAACCAAATCTTTATTATAACGATAGTTAAAGTTTAGCAGTTTTTCAAGTGAAAAAATGATGACAAACGTCATCAGCAGAATATAAAATCGGGTATCGGGAAAAAGCTTTCATGTGCTGGACTTCAACCTTGGACCATAATAGGTGTACGTGTAAATTCAATAAATATTTTCTATCTTGTATGTCCCATATCTCTTTAACTTGTATCGCAGTTTAGTTCTTATTCAGTTTTGGTTCACTTTTAGTTTAATTTTGGGTCGGTATTTGTTTAGTTTTAAAGAGTGTCTCAATAAAAATGACCCGTTAAAAGTTTGTAGAATTTTTTTCTTGCAAGTGCCAACTTTGGTAAGTTACAGTGGTCGTCTATATTTGCTTCGGTTTTTAAAAAATTAAGCACCACACGAATGCGTTTTCATTGTTAAAACCAATTCAATAAAGGGGAAAGTTATATTGAAACCAGGGGCTAAGCTCTCGCGTTCGATAGCGATCAAGATTTAAAAATTCTAATTATAATTCTTATATCTAAAGCAAGCTTCGCAAGTTTGAGTAAAATTTCAATTGTGGTTAACATATGAATGATTGCGTCAACCAAAGAAAAATGCAATGATCAATGGTTATGTTTTATGGCCATATGGTCTGGCTAGTGAAGCCATTGTTGTTTTAGACGTTTGAGCTAAGTAGGGTTGTGCCACATCTAATACAACATGCAATAAAATGTGTTTACTTTAAAAAACATTTAAAAAAAGTTAGTTTTTACAAAGCGAGCCTTATTCTGTTATTCTTCACTGCGTTTTTAATAAAACAAAGTTTTATTTACTGCTAAAAAAAAGGTAAAATAATTAATAATTATTAAAAGTGTAGGTTTTTTCTCTATTATAATCAACAGCCGATATTTATGTTTGTATGTATTGGACCTAAATAAGCTTCCTCCTTCTACAGCTGCCTGTTCTACATAGTTTTGTTCATAATTAGTTTATTTTAATATAATGTTCATTTTATATTAAAGTTTCTTTACTTGCCACACTGTTCTTAATTATTCATAAATTCATTTATTAATATTAATTTATGCTTGTATAGGTTTTTGGTTTTTCATATTTTCACTTAGTTTAACAAGAAAAAATAATTTGTATGTGTGCATGAAAAAATGTTCAGCATGACCAAGTCATCAACATATTTTATGGCAGATGTTTCCTAACTCTTAAATATGATGTTTTATTGCGTTAAACAATTCTGTTATTTATTTGTCATTTATGCATCAATTCTTATCGTTTTGAACAAGATCAATAGTATATTTTTCCAAAGGCGTAATTTTTTAAAGTGAAAGACCTGTTATTAGGTTTTCTTATACTCTATGCGTTATGCTGTTAAGATAAATTGTTTGATTCCTAACAAAGGAAGAGTATTTTTGCAAAAAAAAAGAGCTTTTGTGGAAAGTTTTACTTCGTTATTACTTTTACTTCGAGCAAACTGCTACCGAAAGACATTAATTTTAAGGGAAGTTTATGGGGATCATAGTCTAGTTGTTACAAATTGCCATTAGTTGTTTAGATGATTTAAACGACTTCTATGTGAATGATAAGAAGCGTTCCGCCAAACTGAGAAAACCTAAAGAACAAGGCTTTGTTTGATCAAAAGTCAAACTTATGAAGTGTTTGCAAATTATTAGGAGTAAATCAGACTATAATTTATTAACACTAATAGGCCAGAAAAGTGGTTGCCAAACGAGCTACAGCCGAAAGATGTTGAATGGCGATTTTCTGAATTTCTTATTAAAGCCTATAGTATACGAAATGTAAAGAGCAACAGGCGCATGTGACTCTGACGTAATTTTGTCAACATCATGAACCGACATTTGTTACATGTCGTGTACTTTCACTTTTTGGCTTTAAAAACACCCAGTTACATTTCGTGTACTATCAAAATTTTGCCGCATGTAGCCATTACAATTCATTTTAAAAATGTTACCGATATGCTGAACATTTTCGTGACGTCAGAATCACATGCGCATGTTGCTTTTTACTTTTCGTGTACTATAGGCTTAAGAGTCACAAAACACAGGGTTTTGTTAACGGCGATAGGAAAAAAATCAGTTTTAATAATACAAAGTGCAAAAGGATATATGATAGGCTGGCAAAACAAAAATTTTATTGCATTTTTCAACACAACTGATCCGTTTAAAAACAGACTGAATTTCAGACCAGATTCGGGTCCATAATTTTTTTTATTATAATAATGCTCAGCATTGTTTTGCACAATGAGTTAAAAGATTCAATGAGTAAAAGTTTCTTAAAAAGTTGCCTAACGAAAGAAAAGCTAAAATTTCCTTAAAAATATTGATACATAAAAAATTATTTTCTATGTAAAAAGGACCCTTTAAATGTTGTTTTCAGATTTAGAACTTTTTTTTTAAAATTAAAAAAGTTTATATATTCTTCTTAAAATAAAAAAAACTGTTTGCGCTATTCGGAAACACTGATTTACTTTTAGCTTAAATATACAACTTTAATTACTAACATTTTTATTAACTTTAGCCTTGAATGTCATGATATGGCCAACAGCTTAGCTGAAATGTCAGGGGAAATTTTCTTGCCAGCCACTTTTTATTAAATTAAATACCAAATTTATTATATTTGCCAGTACTTTGCAGAAAAAAAATATTACTTTTAACTATAGAAAATATATTTTCGACAATGAGTTCTTTTATCAGGCACTTTTGCCTGAAATTAAGACACTTTATAAAGAAACCAGCAAAAAGGAGAGTATAAAATAAGTAGTTATGGCAAATACAAGAAGCCAAGAAATTATCCCAGAAATTATCTTGATGGGATTTAATTAACGTTTATTTTACTCTTCTTTGCTAGTTTTAGCTAGTGGCCATAAAGTAATGTTGAAAATTTTACTCTTTCTTTTCGTTTCTTGTATTTTTTTAAGGCTCCTGTTTGTCTTAAAAGTTTGTGTTTTAATTTTCTTAATATTAACATATTTACTCATAGAGCATATCATAGTTACTTTAGCTAATAACATTTAAATTAATTAATAATAATTTCCCTTTATAACTATTAAAAGATTTAATAATGCATTTTCAATTATTTTAAAAGATTTTAAATTAAATTGTTTCTTGTTACTTACCGGGATTTGTGGCATTTATATGAAATTCACATAGATTTTTTGAGCCTTGAGCAAAATCATAAGAATCAGAATCGGTGAAGAGAATATCAACATCCAATTCAAAGCCCCTATTGGGTATTCCTTGCTGTAAGGGGGCGGAGAAAGGACTAGAATGAAAGGCCACCAGCATTTCGGCACCACTAGAAAGAATAAAAAATATTCAAAAAATCAATTAACTTTAATTGCTTTTGTTTTTGAATTTCAAATAATTTTCAATTTGCTTAAAATTTAAACTTTCTTTACAAACCAATAAGATTTAATATAATTGCCCTGTAAATACATTAATACTAAACAGGTCAAAGAGTTTTTATTTGGTATTTATTTCAAAAAGGTTTATCTTCTTAATAGATTTAAATAAAAAAAATGCTTGCACTTATGTATATGGGTCATTTCACGTCAAATGGACCAGCTTGAAAAATCGATTCGGATGAAATTTGCACCATAGTTAATCCTATAGAATAGTAGCTTAGATACAATTTTTTGCAAAAAAATTTATTAAAAAATTTTTTTATTTTTGAAAAAAATTTTTTTTGGAAAAGATTGAAAAAATATCTATCTAAACTACTTTGGACAAATTTTTCCAAGAGCAATAGGAATAAGATACATGGAGGAGAAAACACACCTAGTTGGCCAAAAGGTCAAACTTTGACCCCTTCTAACTCAGAGAGTTCTTGACCGATCTTGTTGAAAAATTGTCTCCAAGCTACTATTCAATAACACTAAGTATGGTGCAAATCCCGATCGGAAGACATGAAATGACCCATATGTATTATATGATTGTATAGAGCATGTAGTTTTCTTGATAAAACTTACACACACAGACTAGCAAAATAACACATACTCCCAGACTTATAGATTTTTAAAGCAACACAACGTTTTACATTGACACTACTGAAATCTAATCTAATGCATTTTAAAGTAAATTGTAGAGGCTTCAGAAAATGTTTTTCGATTTTTGTTTCGTAGTTAACTCTACTTCTTTTCTATGTCCTGCAGTACCAACAGTAGTTAGAGAAGATATATTTAAGCCTTTTTTTTTGTTTTAAAAATGTACTGTGGCAGCAAGGTTTACTTTATCCACCTTATTGTTTACACCTTATAACTTTGGAACATGTTGCACTTTAGTTAAAGTTACAAAAAATGATTTAATTTTTTTCTGGCTGTAAAAGGTAAGCAAATCGTTTGATGCAAAGTTATTTATTGCCAGAAACAAAATAAAACCACAGCTAACGATGCACTCTGAAGAAATTGGAACTGATTTGTGAGATAAATGAAACCAGCCAGTTAGATAACACAAACTGTTTTTTTTTTTCATAAACTGGTATTGCAAAAGTTAAAAATATGCTATAAAAGAACTGACTTCAATAGAATTTTTTAAGCCTTATGATGGAAAATTTTTAGAATGAATTTTTTTTTAAATTTTTTTCTATGTAACTATATACTATGCATGTATATTAATATCTATGTGTCATAATTCTAAATAGCATAATCATCTGACATTTTTCTTTATTTTATTTATCCATATTAAATACAGTACAACAAGAAATAATTATCTTATATTACAGTACTGGGTAGATAATGGCATTTAATTTGTATTACAAATGTTTAACTAAAAAACCAAAAAATTATATTTAAGATTTAAAAAATGAAACCAAATAATAAAATTTAAAAATTAATCAAAACAAAACAAAGAGAAGTAAAATAGGCAGACAAATATTTGTATGTAGATATATAAATAAATCAACAATTTTTAATCATATGATTAAAAATTGCTAATTTAAACTGCATTGCATTGCTTAATACTTGAATATTAGAGGGAAGTTGGTTCCATAGGCGTATTGAATTTATGAAGAAATTACTCTCAGATATGCGTTTACTATATCGTATAGTGTTAGTTTTTTTGCCCCTGTTGGATCTTAAAAATTGTATTCTTTGAAACAGGTATTCAGGCTGCTTTGTATAAATTATCTTGTGTAATAGAATAAGTGAACGACATTTTAATAAATCATCAAATTGTATATTATAAAGTTGTATAGAGAATCCTGAGATACTGCTATATCTATAACGGTTGTAAACATATCTGCCAATATTGTTGTATGTTACTTTAAGTTTTTGTTTACTTATAGCGTCAAGTCTAACGAACAGCTCACATCCGTACATAAGTGATGGTATTAAGTAAGTTTTTGCTAGAAGCATACGGACATTAAATCGTGTAAATGACTGAATACCCCACAGATTACTTAGCATAGCATGAGTTTTCCCACAAATAGCATTTATGTGGTTGGACCAACTAAGTTGATTATTTAAAATAACGCCAAGGTTTTTTGCCCTTGGAACGGTTTCAGTTGTAGAACCTCCAATCAGTAGTGATGGCAGAACAAATTGCAAGGAGTTGGTCTTGCATTTAAACTAAGACTATTAACGGTGGCCTATTTGTAAACACAATCAAGGTCACTATTAAGCTTATATATACATTCATTAATTTAAGATGGCAGGCAGCTTATATAAAGTTGTACATCATCAGCATACATATGTATTTCACAATGTTTTATTTGAGATGGCAAATCATTTGAGTACATTGCATATAAAAGCGGGCTAAGAATAGAGCCTTGTGGTACCCTTATAGATGCAGGACATTATTATTTATTTTGTGGCTCTATCTTTATCATTACCAAGTATTAAAAGTTTTAAGCGTTCTGCAGCTTCTTTGGGCAAATTATGGATATTTTCCTTTATTTATTCGAAGTAGAACAACTTACGATGTTATTTTGGTGTTTTGATAACTTAACTTCAACTAAAATAGTTTTCAAATCGTTTACAATAATTCGTAGCTGTATTTGGATATTTTGTTAAATACTGTACAAATTTAGATGCCATGTCGTGATAAAACATTTTATCGGTATTGCCTCAAACTTGCGGACACTTTTTTGTGCAATTATTTATGTACATGTGATGATTAATATGTTTTAAAAATATTTAATATGGGTTATATAAATTTAATGTTTTTCTCTTAGTTTAAAATTTTAAAAATTAAAGAAAATAACATTTTCATATAAGTTTTGGTTACATATAACTCATCCTTAAATTTCTTTATATTTCAATGTAACCTTTAGTTTTTTTTTAAACCAGATATGCTTTATGGAGTGTTGACTTTTCTTTTTATTGTGTCTGCTTGTCTACTGGTTAAAACTTCTATTTATCATTCTAATATCTAAAATTTAGTAATATTGTAAATTGTTAAAAAAAAAACTATGAGTAATGTTTCCAATAGGGTTAAGCAACAAATATCGATATATCAATATAAAGATATTTTTTAAATTTCAATCGATATATTTCGTCGATATTTTACTTGGCAATATATCGATATATCAATTTTTTTTCTTGCAAATTGCTTTCGATATTTTTGTATTTTATGTTATGAGATCCACAAAAAAACTTCTTGTCACAATCTATTGAGTAGACTTAATGCTTGTATTGACATTAACGGCGCGTTTAATTTGATCCCGTTTAAGAAATTTGCAAGTTTTTAGCAACAAGATATTATTTACAGCCGTAACTCTTAGGTGTGAAAATGTAAAATTTTTATATACAGTTTCAGCGTTAGTTGTTCTATTGTGCAAAAGTTGTGGATAATGTTTCAATTACTTGCTTTATTTTTAACGTATTTTTAACAAACCATTACCCATGTCAAGTTTTTTCAAGTTGAGGTGTCTTCAGCATTTCACGCCTGTTCTTTAGTTTGTCAGGCTTCCTCGTAAGGAGTTGCTTCAGCGGTTAATTCGACAGTACCCGATAGTAGAAGCCATTTGACAGGTGAACATAACAAACAGAGGGTAATCCTTATGTCAGTATCTGATAATAACTAGTTTAATTTGAACAGCGCCTTACTTCACAGTTTAACCACAACTAAAGTTTTCTGTATTGATTGTTTCTATGTTTATCGTTAAACATCAATAAAAATTACTTTTTGTTATAAAAAGTTCTATTTTCCTGTATTTTATGAATTTACAAAAAATATCGATATTTTTAAATCGATATATATCGACCGGCAACGTATTGAAAAAAATAATGATACAAATAATAACAATATTTTTTTGCATTTGGCCATCCCTGGTATTCCAAACAAGTATAATGTTTATTAATTCATACATTTTTTAAATTTTAGTATCACAAACAAACGCTCCTTGCACACTTGATATTTCCAATGTAGTTGCTATAATTAATATTAGTAAAAATAAAAAGATAGTAAGAAGAGTAAATTTCAATACACAAAACTGCGAAAAACAATATACATATAAATGAATAAACTTACTCCTGGTTATTTTTTAAAGTATTTTGAAACCGTTAAAAATTAACTTTTTTTCAAATTTTAATGCAACAAGGAGAGCATTAATTTAGACAATTATTTTGTTTGAAGAGAGCACTAGTATTGCTTTCGCATTTTGTTTTTAACACATGAGTTTTGGTTCAAAATTTTTAAAACGTTTAACGGCCATTCTCACAATGTAAAATTGTCTTTTTTTAGCTTAACCGGCAGTCTTCAACCGAAGGTTACGGTTTTGCGTTTCACCATCCTCTAGTTACTTAACAAATATTATTGGTCGAAAATATGGCAATACTACTAATGTTTGTTTACGATTAGTAATGTAATGGAAGATAAAAATATTCATATGTATTGAAAATATTGAAAAAAATGTTTTGAAATTTGTTAAAATTTGTTTAAATATTTTAATTTTTATTTGGAAATTATGTACATATCTATACATTGAATATGCAATTAAATGTTTAAGCAAAATATTCTAATTGATTTCCTGGTGATAGCGTTGTGGCAAAATATTTAGTACAAAAAATATACATAAATAAATTAAATATTTTTCAAATAAAAAAGATTTTATATTTAATCATAAATTTGTGTCTAAAATAATATAAAAACGTATGAACCATAGTTAAATAAAGAATATCACATAAATATAAATGCCAATTCTTATTTTTACATGTTTTCTTCTTCTTAAGTTCCAGTTAGTATTTTAACCGAAGAATTTTGTTCGGTTAAATTTAACAGCAACTTTTTTGTTAAATGATGCCGGTAAAGAGTTAATCATGTATTGTGAATTACATTTTTATCTAACTGGCGGTTAAGTTTTAATTTTACATTGTGAAAAGAACCGTAAGTAAGTTTAACTGTTATACCTAAAAGTAAAAAATTATACCTCATATTCATAATAAAAATTTAAAATTATCAAAGTTTTATTGAACGTAATTTTCATACAAATATTTTTTTTTATAAACCTTTGATAAATTTTAAAATTGCAAATGAATATAGAGGTATATATCTAGTTAAGTTGTTACTTGAGAACTTAGTTTTAGTTCATTTTTTACTAATTTCAATATATTATTATTTTTTTTTTTGCAAGTGCAACCCAAAAGTGCATTAATTTAATCCGGAATCTTAACATCTCATTCCATACAGAAGATTCAAAAACCTTAATATTTTTTTTCCAAAAAATAGTGAGAGAAAACCAATACTTAAACTGTAAAAGGTTTAAGGTTTATACACAACGTAAACATTTTATCGACAACGGGGCATTTTACTATAGCTATAAACTGCACAAACAAATACACACTCGCCTAAATACATTTACTTACTTCCAAATTCCATCATGTATGTATTTGTTTATTGTACAATATTGTATCGTATATCTTGCAGGGCTTTTTTTTATTATTTTCTATTTATAGTTGTTTCGGTGAATTTATTTTTTTTTTGCTGCCTCAGGATTAGTTTTAGGTAGGTGACCTGATATTTACAACCGTTTTTATTCATTGTGTAAATGTATGTATGCAATGTTTTTTATTCTATGTCATGCATTTTATATTTAAACTTGGTGGCTTTCTAGTGATTTTAAATGTACAGAACTTTTATAAAGAACATTTTTTTAAAAAACTTGCACAAACGTACATAGCTATGTGCTTTAATATACACTAGTGTGTGTGTATGTATTTGGCCATTTATATTCAAACAAATTTTTGTTTTTGTATTTGTGTTGTTAGTTATTTCTGTTTCGGTACGTATTTACTTGGCAATGTTTAGAAATTTGACTGTTAGCGGAAATAGAAAACATCCTTCTTCAATAGTTTTTATTTGTTTTTTTTTTGTTGTTATTTTTTAAAAAAATATTTAGTTGTTTTGTTGCAATTGCTTTCGTTTATTTTTGTTGTTTCTATGGATTTTTTCCCCTTTTTAGATAGAATTAGGTATTTCGTTTTATTTTCAATGACTAATAGAGCTAAACAAAAAATGTGGTCAGCATTTGCATAGAGAAATAACGTTAAATTTGGTTTGTTTTGTTTTTTTTTTGAATAAAATAAGAAAATGAAATACAAACGTAATCAATAAATTAAGAGAATGACCAAATATGTTGAACTCTAGTAGTTTATCAATATTTTATAAAGGGGTATTTGGTGCAAGAAATTTAAAATTGTAAACAGTGAGAGAAATGGATTAATATAGGTTGTAACGCTATTTTTTATATTTTACTCATGTATGATACAACATATTTTGTTTATACATATACAAACATGTGAAATCGTTAAAAATAGCGAGAACGAAAATTTTAATATGTTTAAACAAAGGGTCGCTTAAAAAAAAAACAAATTAAAATTTATAAACTAATTTATTGTTTTAATGTAAATCATTAAAATGTACATTAATTTAAAATATTTTTAGCATATAAACACATATTTTTATGTAAACATATTCCCCCATATTTATAAACAAGTTTTAAGTTTATTGAAGGTTTATTAAACGAAAATTTCATACAAAGTTTGTTCAATAAACCTGCAATAAGTTTAAAATTTTTTATAAATATGGGATATTGTGTTTGTCATCACAATAAATATTTATAATCGTTTTTTTTAAACACTGCTAAGTATATTGAAAGACCATAATCATAAATTTTAAATTGGCGATAAATCATTAATGCCCAAATAACCTGTCATTAGTTGACTAACGGCTATGGTTTAGCTAATGATATTTTATTCACAGCTCTTAGCTTACCATTAGTTAAGCCAACAAAAGCAATTGGTTTACCATTAAGTTGGGCAACAACTAATTCGTGTTGCCTAAAAATATGCAATAGCAATGTACCAATATTAAATATTTATAATTTGGCGGGTTACCATTCTTTACGCATATTAAAATTTTTAGTTAAATAATGCACAGTGAATATAAAGTATATACATATTAGTTAAGCAATGGCTACCATTTTAGTTTACAAATGGTTTGATAATGACTGTAATTCTCGCCCTGAAAGCGTATGAGATATATTTGTTTTAAAAATTATATAATAAGTATACGCACCGAGTTTTTTTATTTAAATTCAACAGCTTATTGGAGAGAAATTCTATCAGGTTTTGGTTTTTTAACTTGAACTTCCATAACTTAAAGAAAACAGTAGTACAAAGTTTCTGTAATTTGAATTTTTTCGAAAAATCTTCTTTTTTGCTTGGCAAAAATTACCAAATTAGCCGCTAATAGTTAAATAAGTTCTTTTCAACCCAATGTGCTATAAAAATCGCAACATTTTATGCAAAGTTACATTAAATTGCCAATACTGGAATTTATGCATACATATGACAGTACTATTGTTTTTATATTTCGGTAAAGTCCCTAAATAAAATTCAGACATTAGTTAAAAAGAACAAACAAACAATATTGTAATAAAGTAAAATGGCACCGAACCGTAATTTATCAGTTGAAGAAAAGTTTAAATTAATAAAAGAAATAGACAGTGGATCAAAGAAAAAAAAGTGACAGAAATAAAGAGCATTTCAATGAGTACGGTTTCTATGCTTTTAAGAAACAGGGTAAAAATATTAAATTTTGTTGAATCTGGAACATCAAATGAAAAAAGCAAGAGAGGAATAAAACCAAGATACGATAACACCGACAAAGCTGTTTTTAAGTGGTTTACGGCAACAAGAGACCGCAATGTGCCAATATCTGGAAGAATATTAAAGAGCAAAGCCTTTTTTGAATTTAATTCCCAAATTGAAGTTTCTATAAGTTGATGTTTTTTTCTAATGATTCAATTTATAGAAGTTTGACTGTATAGGCAAAAAAAATTTATTTAGTTTTTTTTACACAAAAATTATTATATTTGTGAGTAAGACAGGCAAACAAAAAATTTTTTATTTTTATTACACATACACACATAAATACACGTAGTGAGGGGTATATAAGATTTGACACAGCCGAATATAGCACTCTTAGCTATTTTTTGAAATATCGCATTATTTATTAATCTACACGCAAAGAAAGAACATGGTTGAGTGTATGGTCACGGTAATATGATCACAGGCAATTTTAAAATTCTAGGATTATTGCAATCGTTATATGATTGCCACAATCATAATATGGTTGTAGTCATATTTTACATCAATGCCATGATCATATATATGGTTACAATAATCATTATATGTTTGTCCAAATTATAAACTTTTTTACGGATAATCATAAATATGATGGGTTTCAAGAGTGGCACAATTCAAAATTTCTATTTTTCACTTTTATTTGCTTAAGCTATGCACAATACACTTGTTTATCTAAAAGCAAAATATCAGTGTATTTTTTTGTTGTTAACTGTTGCTAATAAAGAGTTATGTCTTTCTTTATGTTTCAGTTGGTATAAAGTTGCAATTCATAAAAGTGACTTATTTTTAGTTGTGTCAGAAAATATAATGTTAATAGATTCCTACGCAAAGGGCTTTATAGTTCTAATTCGAATTTAATGGTCCAACGTTGTTGTTTTCAACTATTTTTATTGAAGTCAAAAACAGTTTATTTCGATTTCTGAAATATTAAAAATTTTGAGTTTTGTCACTTTTGAACTGGGTGTGCGATATAGTCTACGGTAGCCTTAAACTACATTTCTAATTAATGAAGTTTTCTTTTGTACTTTATAAAATGTTAAATAAGTATTTATGATTATGGTAGACTACTAAAGTTGCGATGGTCTTAGTACCTAAAAGACGGTAAGGATAGGATAATTTGATAAATTGTGTAAAAGTAGACGGCCCATTAAAAAGCATAGAAGCTGTCCTTTTGATAATGGAAATTTAATTTCCAAGTTTATTTAACAATTCTAAAAAACAAGTGTAAGAGCTTCAGAATCGTGCTTAAATTTTTTTTCAAATATGAACAAGTATACATAATTGGCCAGCCTGCCTTTCAAAAATTAAATCTCTTCTGAAAGTAATAAAAAAGGAAAGGTATACCTTCGTATTTTTGCTTTTTGCTATTGGAATAAAATGGTCTATTACAGCTACTGTCGACAAACATTTTATAAATGTGTGTATGACGATTCTAGTAGGCAAACATTAAATAATCATCATTGAAATTTTTAAATTTAGCGAAGAAAAAAATAATTTTGAAAAGAAAAACAAAAATTTTTATTAATTTTGTTTAATTTTTTCTGTCTAGAAACTAAAACTTCGATTTTTCGAAAATTACATAAAAAAAAGTGAAATAATTTATTTCATTTTTCTTTGGAAATGTGTAAATCAAAATTATATTGATTTTTTATACTTTAATCTCAGTGTGATTTACATACTTAAAGGTTTTTTCAATTTCACTAAAACATAGTTATTTCATAAGCTCATGCATTAAATGTGTATGGATTACCTAGTTGTGGAGATGCAACTTTGCTACCGGCAAATTTAACGACCGAGTTCCGGGTACACAACCGCAATGTAAATCAAAACTCTTTGTAGGGCCCAATCATACTTTGTTAGCTTTGTTGCATACTAAAGTAGGTCTCATAAATCAATTTTCAAAGGATCCGTAACAAAAGTTTTGTTCTATTTACGAGCCCGTATTTTTTATCAGCCAGGCCAATTTGGTTTTGTATTTAACAATTTTTAACATTGTAAAAATTGTAAAAGGAAATAATTTGGTTCGCATTTTAAGCCCTAAATGTAATTTTAGTTCAAAATTATATAGAATATACAAGAACAATTAATTTGAAAATAATTTTTAAGTGTCACTGAAACAAAATATTTGCCATAAAAGTACAAAAAAATATTTGACAATGCCACGAATAAAATTTGAGTCGATAATTAAAAAAAAAAGTATAGATTGTGATGAAACCACACAAAAAACAGTCAACACCAAACTGCTTGGGAAGACAGATCACATTGTAGGTGCATTCTATATGATTAAGCTGAATAGTCATATTGTGGTGGCTCCTAGATATTCATAAATGTTTTGGTCTCACACACAAAATAATTTTTATATACAATCTGCAACGACTAGTGGTGATAGAAGGCTTAGGAATGCTTCAATGGTAACACTGTTGTGCGTAGACTAAGTGACGTAGTTCAATGTGAGTGTGAGGGCAAGAGAAAAAAAGACAAAAAGTCTGTGAAAACGTTTATTCTATTATACATGGGTTTTTTGGTGTAGCCTAAAGTAATTTTAAGTTTTTAAAACTTTAAAATTCAAAAATTCAAAAATTGTTTAAATAGTTTTTTGCTTCTGCTTTAGAGAGATTAATAGGCGAAAGTAAAGTCATGATAAGAATTTTTTTAAGAAATAAGAAATACCTGCGATATAAATAACAGTTTTAATAGGCAGTATATACTTTTTTTTAAGTTTTATACTTTAAATTCATGTGAAAGGCGAAAAATATTTGAACAGTGTTTTATTAAATGACCTGACCACATCTTGCAGGAATGTAGTTGTAAATTCAATATTCATTAAGGACTTAACAATTTTATTGAAATTTTTAAATATTTTTTTTAAATTTTGTACAACTTTTAATGCTATATATTTTTACATCTATAAATAAAATCCTTATAATACTACTTATGAGCCAGGGGAATTGTATTCTAATTCACAATCAATGCTCTTAGCTTAGGATAAACTGTAACGAAAGTTTAAATACATTTTTTTGTTTTTTAAGATTACAAATAATTTAAGTTACTATCTTAAACAAGTATGCAAATAAAGTAATAATGTTGAAATTTATGCGCTTTTCTAGAAACAAAGAACATCTGGGGATTTTCTTGAATTTTTTTGCTGTTAATACTTACTTATTAAAGACTAATTAAAGTTTTCCTTCATAAAATAATGGCAAAGAATTCTTAAGAAAGAAAAAAATCTAAAATAATTTTTAACTTATGGAATACATTTTTAAATCCATATAAAAACTTTAAAAAAAAATACTAATCATTGCAATTTAAATTTGTGTATTTGACCCATGTGTGTGTGTGTGTGTAAATGGGTTTTCTATGCGGCATTTATAATTAGTAAAAGAATAAAATATAATAAAACTTTTTTCTCCTTTTTTAAACGAACCCTTTAGTTGAAAGTCATAATTGCAAAAAGGTCTAAAATATTAATCTCCACTCAATTAAGTCAAACAGTAAAATAAGCCAGAGCAAAAATACTGCAAATGAGATGAGATTTCAAAGAAAATCTTAGAAACTTTTCTGCTCTACTTATTTATTTATGTGCCCAGCAAAAGTTGAAGTATAATTAGCAGAGTTCTTTAGTAAAATAAAGGAAGGCAACTTGCCAGTAAACAGATGCACACAAATAATCTTAAATAATATAGAGCTTTTGAACATTTTTAGATTTTGCATTTAATTAATTTCAGCTTTTTAAGGGATTTCTTAAATGTATCTGAAACGAAAACCAAACAGATGTTTTAAGCTTGTTTTTGTCTATTTGGTTTAGCCGGATGTGTTGATAAAAATATATTTAAAAGAATAAAATTAAGAACAATAAGTCATGGCGAAATTATGCACACAATATTACTTTAAACAATATTTTGGAAAGAAATAAAGAACTGTTTAACGGATTGTGAACAAAAAAGTGGGGGAATTGAAAATTCGCCAAAGAGATTTAAAAAAAAAGGAAAAAAATTTCGATTGATTTACTTAAGAAAACATCTGTCGAATAAATAATTTTACAGAATAATCCAGTTAACTGGTCATTTCATTTGTAGGATTTGACGCTGTTAAAATTTTTCTATGGAGATACATTTGATCGCTTGTCTATGCCAATAAATAAAAAACAGTTTATCACTTCTAAGTTTACATTCAAAGCATGAAAACAGAAAAACAATTTAATTTATTACAATTTATATGTTGGACCCCATAATTACGCCATGTAAGCACAATTGAAGGCCACTACCCCTTAATAATAAAATTAAAAACATTAATGCCATGAAATTGTCTGCCAAATAATGTCATATTCAGGTATGTGATGAAAAATGATCATTTAAAAAAGCAAAATCAATATTGGCAACGATTTAGATGTTATGAATTCTGATTGATTTCATTTTCCATTTTTGTTTTATCCCATACGATTCCACTGCAAAAATACAATTATAAGTATAATATGCAACTCTGCATTTGTTTACTACAAAGTGAAAATTCTTATAAAAACTAATAACACAAAATTGTTTATAAATAAAAAAGGGCTTAAAATATAATTTATATAAAATGACATTTGCTATAGCAGCAACATTAATACAAATGAAAGAATATAGAAATGAAAATGTGAGGAGAAAACAATTGCGGGATACTTCAAATTCGTTGGACTTACCAAAAGACATGTATACACATATATGTGTATGTATGTTTGTAAATGTATTTTTACTTAAAGTGAATATATTGTCATTTTTATGCAGATTTATTCAATGTTACCGATTAAATAAAGAAGGCTTTATAATGGTTTTATAAGACCAGACAGAGGCTTTAATTTCACTGACAATACAAATTGGCAGCTACACTTACATTTTTTGCAGATGATTTCAGAGATCTGTTGGAAATGATCCATAAAGCACATCAAACAGTGACTTTCTCTGGATGTTATGGCTTTTCGGTAAATGCTCGTGGATTTCATTTCATATGCGGCAGTTTTGCTTGTGGATCCTAATTTACAAAGCAGAAATCAAGGCGAATTTACTAAGGGGGTGGTGAGATTACAACAAGTAAAACTTTTTTGTTATTCGTTGGCATAATTGTCAAAAACAGCGTGGGTTAAAGCATATAAACGTTAGCAATTTTTGACAATTTGCCCTCCAATTTAGCAAAAAAAAAAAGAAAAGTAGATCAGATGGCTCTTCCACACCACCTAGTATATGAATTCGCTTTGGCAGAAATTGAAAGGCAAACATTTCCATAATTCTGTTTTGGTTTTGCCTAAATCTATGTCCCACACACTCCAACAACAACAGGGACTAAAAGCTGCCAAAATGGCGCAAAAAGCAATCAGTGTTGCCAACTTAAAGTTATATTCTTTTAATATAAAAACCCTTTACATTAAAACTTTTAAACTGCTTTTACATATAATACTCTAATTTGCATCGAAATGCATCGAAAAACTTTATCAAAATTGCTAACAAAACTTTGTCAAAGGTTTTCAAATTGAAGTCAAAAAAAGAATCATTTAGCCAGATCCTATGATTTGGCATAAAGTCAATTAATGCATTTTTCTGGCATGAATTATTGTGCACTTTCCTTAAATACAAATGTAAAATTATATTTTAAAATATTTTTTTTTATAAAAAATATAAATTAATTACATTTTATTTGTATTTTTAAATAAAAAATTTCCAAAATTACACTTGATTCAAACTTGCTGTGAAACCAATTTCAAAATGGTAATGTCGTTTTTTGTCATATAGCAGAACGATTGCTTCTTACTTGAAACAAAACGAAATATAAAATCAATTAAACAAAACGATGATAGTACACGCATCACATCTTTTATTGTTTTCAAATCGTTTTTGTGTCACATACCTGATTATTTAATATTTAAAATTTTTTTCTTCGTTCTATTTCAATTAACTTTTTTTCTTGCTTTCAAAAA
>NDXZ01000938.1:0-17459 GCA_003055125.1 Paykullia maculata
CAGTTTTCACATACATATGTTTGAAAATGTGTTTTAATGGTTGATGGTTGTATTATTGTAAATTTTAATTGGCAGTTTGTAAATGCGGTTATTAAAGAAATCCTCTTGGTTCCCCGATTCTACTTTATTTTGTTTTGTCCTTTATTTATTTTTTTTTTGTTGTCCATATAATTTTCTTACTTAAATTTGGCTGAACAGTCGATTTTAGCGTTGGTCGACCATTGGATGTATTTAATTGTCTGTCTGTCCTGCTGTCCGTCTGGCTGTTTGTTTCAATGTCTGGTAGGTATGTGTGTGCGAGTGTAAGTTTGCTTGACTATGCATTAAATATATATAACTTCTTGTGCTGATGTTGTTGTTTTTGTAACATTGTTTGGTTGGCATTTTCCACACTTAACCACAACTGTTGGAAACGTACGTGCAGTTCCAAATGCGTAAGCTATTTTTATAAGCTTGCGAGACAAAACAGTAAAACTTAACACAACCTATAACAGCGTGTGTACATGTGTGTTTGTAAATAAAAAAAAAACGTGTAAATAAGTTTTTAAGGGCCAGAGTGTATGAGTATTTTGCAATATCTTTGTATGTATGTTGCATCGGTATTAAATAGGAATTGACATAATAGTGTGCTGCAACTACAACAACAACAAGAGCAATATATTCAGGAAAAACATAAATGAATCAACATCGATGGCAACAATGGCAACGATACAAACAAATAAGGTTAAAACATATTATTTCGAAATGTCAACCATGTCCTGCTGTAATATTTTAGTATTTCTGTTGCCATTTATGCTGCTAAATGGTTTTTTTTTATATATTATTTTATTGTAGTTACTTTGCTTTGACTCCTCTTTTCACCCAACTATACGGATTGTAAAATCCATTAACAGTAAAGAACAATTGGTAACCGCATATGCGAATACACATACTGACCAAACATTTGAAGGCCTCAAAACAATTTTTTTGTTTTTGGAAACGGTAAACAAAAATGAAAATGAAATGGCAGCAAACATAAATTTACCTCATTAAATTTAACCAATTTAAATCGACAACCATCAACCAAATATGATAAACCCATGGCAGCAGCCATTGTTACGAAAAGTAAAATTACATTCACAAAAAAGTACTTAAACACACACACAAGCGGACACATATACGCATAAATATCAACAAATTATTTTATGGTGAAAAGGGACGATTCCACTTCCACTTCCACAAATCTCCACAGCATGTGTTACATTTATTTAATTTTTATGATGGTTATTTTAAACTAAACTGACACATTTTTTGGTTTGTGCTTTTGAATGCAAAAACAAGTTGAAAAAGGCATTTATATGGGGGCCAAAACTTTTATGTGTTTTAATCATTATATAAATTATAAGGATAGAAAATTAGATGTCATTAAGTTCCTAACATGCGGGAAGTTTTTACAAAAAAAATACATATTTTTAATTTAATATTATGCAAGTAAGTAAGTTTTTCATTGCCTTAGCAACCGTAAAAGCTTTTTTTTGACTTAACTTTGTAATTAAAGTCTACGTTTCTTGTTTAAGTTAAAACCAGGTCTAGGCTAGGTTTAGTGTTTTTCAAAGCAAAGCGTGTATCTCTCTAAAGTGTAAAAAAATCAATTTAAATATATGTGCGAAGAGCCTAAATATTTTGTATGTCTAAGAGTAACGGCCAAAAACGATTTGTAATTTTAAAAGTGAAGTCATTTATATCAAAAAACATAGCGCGTAGTAGTTTATCCAGTTGAAAAATTGTAATTTATTAAAAAAAACGTAAGACTTTAGACACACATCAGCTTGCCTTTCCGCAAACTCTTTTACAATTAAGAAACATTTTTATTTATATTAAATTATTAAGGGGATTTGTTTGGTCGCTTAAATGCATCTTATAGCTCTTAAACTCTTAAATTTAAAAAAAAAATATTTAAAGTTTAAGAGATTTAATGAATACCTATATTATATTATTATTTTTGCTATTAAAGCATCATAGTTTTTTTAATTTACTTTATTTATACGTCATATGAACGTTTAAATTTTTAAAAAACTTTGTAAAGCCTTTTCTTAAAATCGCCTTGAGTTGTATTCTTTTCGATTGCTCACAGCCTTACATTAAAAACTGGTATGTTTTACACATATGTATGTAGTTGTAGTCCATATGTAAATTTTTGTCACGTTCTGTGTGAGTGTGCAAGGAAATGAACGATATTTGTTTACACTCTTCTATAAATTAAATCCTATTATTTGTTTTCTTTTTTCATATAAATTTCAACATTTGAGAAGAATTTATTTTTCTTCTTTTAGTTTGATGTCAGCAAAAAAACTCTTCTGAAATTTGTAGTAATAATAGACTCTTAAAATATTGTTTGTATATGTAAGTGTTTGTTTTAAAATAAAAAAAATTTACAAACATATGTATGTTTGTATGTATGTAAGTATGTGTGTGTAAAACAAACAATTTTAAATTCTGTTAAGAGTCCTTAAGGCATTTATGAGAATTTAATATTATAATTTTCTTGGGGCTGATTACAGTTATCAGATTATTCTACTCTTTTCCTATTTATTTGTTTAATTTCCGTTAAAAGTGATTTGTTTTGTTAGCTTTATGGGAGTTTGGGTTTTAAGCTTGTTTTGTATCATGAGATTTATTTATTTACTTTATAGAAACTCAAGAAAATTTAAAATTGACTTAAATTTTCTCCTTTGGAAATATTTGAGAAAAAATTTGAATTGTGATAAAACAAAAATACTTTTTTACTCGTACCTAATGTGAAAATAAATTGAGGTGTTTAGATATCTTTAGGAACTTTATACCTTCTGCTTTATTAATCTCAATTTGGATTTATATGTTTTTATAGATTAAACACGTCTATATGTATGAGTCTCTTTTTGAATAGTTCAGAATTAATATGGAATTGAACCTATAATGTTAATATAATTAATATCAACGTTAATTAATTTTTATCTAGCCAGCGGTTACAAAGAAAGTTATGTTTGAGGTTTGAGATACTTTGTTTTTGATATAAGTATGTACGTGGTAGTATAAAAATAGAAGAGATCCAAACAATGGGTATGTTGTCTTTCATATAAACATTTCATATTATGGCTAGAGCAGTAACTAGAGTTAAAGTTTTGAAACCAATTAAGCTTAAATAAGATCTTTAATTTTATAAAACTAATCGCAAAGAATAAATTATTTTTAAGCTGCTTAATGAAAAGGGCTTCAGGCTTTCCAGGATTTGATATTTTGAATGTAATAATAAATAATAAATGTACCAAGTTTTTAAATATTTTTAGTAGCTGTAACATATTATCCACATATTTATGTTATTTATACATATGTATGTATAATGAAATCATTTTTAAAGCAAAAATAATATATTTTTTAATTGACACCAGATGCTACGACGAAGATTAAGCAAATTATAGTTTTTTGATCTTAAGTTATTCAAAATACATACTAAAAACAAAAGAAAAAAATAAAATAATATTTATTGCCGTATAAAATAAATATAAATTAAATCTCACTCACAACGTTACACAAGTGTAAACTATAAAAAGCGAATTGTAAAACCAAAAGAAACAACAACAAATAAACAAAACAATAGAAACAACTGCAGACAGATTTGTTTTTCTTTTTTTGAATAAATGGAGAGACCAAAAATTGCCCTGACAAAAAATTAAATACTAATAAATAAAACACAGCAAAAACTTCTTTCAAGCTGGTTTGTTTCTTTTTTGCTGCCACATTGCTGTTTGTTGTAAATTCTCAAGTGAGCTTTAAATTTTACACAGTAACAACTACAATAAAAGCTGCATGAATTATATACGCTATGGAATAGCCGCTCCTTCTCAAAGGTTCTAGTGCAGTGTGAAAAATTGTCAACAGTGAAGTCATAAAAATAAAATTACACACACTCATACAAGTAGTTCTAGTATATTTGCAGATATATACATAGGCAGGGATTCCGAAAGCTTTTTAAGGGCACCCAAAACTATTCTAATGAGCCTGCTGAATAGAAGAAACTATAGAAAAAATTTTACTAGTAGAAGATTGCTTGATAAATTTGGTATTTTAACAAAATTGAATGCTTTTTCTTTGGTTTTAAAATAAGTTTTTGTAAACACTTTAAGACCAACAATTTTTTTAAATTTGTTGTAACTAAACAAAAAAAATATTTCATGTTGAGGACACTTGAGTAGGAAAAAAACACATTCACCTCTAATGTAAACGAATATTCAAAATAATATAAGCGAATGTCTAGTGGATGCTCCACAAGACAGAACAAACAACATTATACTTCCAAGTGATCTTTAATGTTTTAATTATGACTCTATATTTCGTATGTTTTACCATTTTATTTAATGTAGAATAGCGAAATAAAAGTTAATTATTAAAAATTTTAAAAAGAAATATATTCAAATATAACCTCTGAAGTTGCAATTTTTTCACACAAGTTTTAATATTTTACAATAGTTTTCAATTTAGCTAAATATATTCAAACTTGTAAATGCCTTTAGAAGGCATACAATGATTTTTATAACAATGCTTTGTTGTTTTACATTCAACTGCGTAGAAATTGTTTATAGCATTTCTTTTATAGCAAATTAAGGTATCTGTTTGATTATATAAAATAAGTGTGTCTATTATTTTCTTAAATAAGGATATTTATCAATTATTGAGAACAAATTTCAAATTAAAAGATTTTGTTTACGTCTAATTTGAAAAAGAAAAACAATTAAATAAACTAAATTTTATTTATTTTATAAGTCCAGTGGGACTAAAAAAATATCGGATATAATCAGTGTTTCTAGTGCAAACAAATCAGTAGTTACATAAGCAGTAATGATTTAATAAAAACCCAAAACAAATGGTTTATTACAAAATTAATAAATTAAAAACAATGTCTTAAGTTTAATTTTAATTTTAAAGATTATATAAAGATATATGTAAATAATATTCTACCTGCTGAATTTTCGTAGTAATAAAATTTTAATACATGACATGATTTTAAACTCATTCTATTTGCCTACTTCGTTCGATATTTTATGTCAAACAATTCTGAATAAATAATCATTTTAAGGCTTTGGTATACATAAATCTGTTTTATTATTCCAATATATTAATTTAATAAAGAAACATTAGGAGATTACAAATGGAAGTTTACTCGTTTTAAATACATTTTCCTTTAAAAAGGTCTTTAAGAGTTTAAATATGACGATAAGTATTTGCTTCTTTAGGACTTGTCGTAGATTCCACAAAATCGGCTGTAGCACATTTTCTTACAATATTTTATTCTTTAAATTTTTTTTTAAATCTTTAATATTAGTTCAGCATTTGTAATCACACGTACATACAGTGGCATGTAACCAAGTTACAAATTGCTCTTCAAAAATAAACCCAAATATTGGAAAAAGTTTACTTGAGAACGAGTTATTAAAGGAAACTTGTTCAAATATACAGCTGTCTATAGAGTAGTACCGTTTTAATTAAAAGAACATTTAGAAAGGTCAATGTTCTAAATGAAATTTCTTTTATCTCAAAACAAAGAATTATATTGAAACCAAATTTTTTAAAATAGTTTTTATAAGAATATATTATTTAAAAGTCTCGCTAGCCGTAAACGATAAAATATATATTTTTTTTTAATTGAAAGTCGATTTTTTTGCTACCTAAAATAGGCACCATGCTAATAGGTATGTATGGAAACGTGTTCGTGTTTGTGTT
The DNA here is from genome assembly GCA_003055125.1 of Paykullia maculata. NCBI lineage: Eukaryota > Metazoa > Arthropoda > Insecta > Diptera > Rhinophoridae > Paykullia > Paykullia maculata. The sequence goes on from NDXZ01000938.1 coordinate 5,737, forward strand.
GGCAGAAGTTTTTAACACCGTACATATACGTCTCTCTATTGTTTGGTTACAAGAAAAAAAAGAAAAGAAAAAAAGGTTTCTAACAATGAGTTTTCACTAAAAATACAGTTTGTAGAAGAAAGTAAGAAAACGCTGAAAGCATAAAGCGAACCCAGAAACCATTAACAACACACTACGTAGCAGCTTTTGGATTTTCATCTCTTTTTTTTATTTTTAAATAAAAAGGATTTTAATGTGTCAAGTGGTATTTTGTTTCTTGAGGGATTTTTATTTGCATTTATCAAAGTATAGACTTAACCCAAACACCGTTACACACACACATACGCACTTCACCACTTACTGTTACAAAAAAGAAAAGAAAATATAAAAAAGAACTGAATAATGTTCATTTAAAGTTGAACGAAATTTTTATATTTTATTTTTAAACAAAAAGCAAGAAGTCAATTTAAACTCTAAGAAAACAGAAAACTTTATATCAACAATAGTGTTGATAATTCAAATACACTCTAAGTTACACTTTATATTTGTAGAATAATTTAACTTGCTATTAACATTGATTGTTCCTTTGTTTATGATAAAAAACTCAAAGATAAAAATCTTAGGAGTGGATTTCGTGCTTTAGGGAGAAGAACGCAAATCGGAACAAGTTAGATACAGCGTGGCATATGCAATATATATAAAATCCAATTACATGCCTCATTTGGATGTGTATGATTTTTGTCCAACTGTTATTGTTATTGTTTTATTAAACGTTATTGTTGTTTTAAGTGGCTGTTTAAAATTCGAAAACAGCTAATACTTGCTTAGCGGCATATAGATATTATTAGGCTAAATTATACATTTAGAAATATTAAAATTAAACGGCCTACATTAAATTTAGATATTTAATTTGACAAAACTTAACTTTGAGACCCTAATGGTAAACATTTTCCACATCTTTTATGTAGACGACAATTTGCGATTCCGGATTTCACATCTTAAAAGGTATAAAAAATAATAATTATAATTCAATGCCAGTTTAAGTTAATATTTCCAATAAAAAAACTAAAACAATATTTTTTCTGAGTTACACAAAAAATCGTCCAAATTCAGTCTAAAACAAAACTTTAATATTATTATGTTTTTCTTTCTATCTAGAAAATAAGATTTTGGAAATACATAATGCTAATAAAATAGAAAATAAAAAAAACAATAAAACCATAAGATGTTTAATATACTTTTTTAGATTTACAAAAAAAAAAACCCTCTTAAGAAATAAATAAGTTATTCATTTAAGAATCAAATCCGCTACTAATTTAATTGTCGTAACAAACTGAGCAGGGAGGAGCAAAATTTTGTTTTATTCGGCTGTGACGAATTTTGTGTACCCGTACAATTTTGTACATTCATACAATAACAATTCTTATGAGGAAAATACCACAAACAAGCATAAGACTAGTTTGCCCGAAAATCATCTGTACAAAGTTTCAATATTACCTTTGGTTTTTGAGATTTTCATTAAAAAATAAATCAATGAAAACACGATATGGGTCAATCTTTATAAATTTTGGTCTTAAGCTTGTTTTGTAATAGAAACACGAATTGATCTTAAATAGAAATTGTTTTCTTATAACAAAAAAATGGCCACTGTGGAGGGGTAAACAAATATTTCTAATATACCTACCAAATTGCTTCCTTTTGTTTTTTTGTATAAAAACTCCCCTAGACAGACAGATGTCTACTCTATTATACTGGAAGTGGCACAAAATATCATTAAAATGTTAAACAAACGGAAATTGTAATTTTGTGTTTAATTCCGTTTTTCATCTAACAATAGACACCATAAATCACAAAAGGTTTTATTTACATATTTTTGCTATTTAAGTTGAAAAAACATAAATAACAAAAGAAAATTATATGTTAAAATGTATTTATTTTTTTCTTTATCATTTCTTTTGCATTTGAAATGCTAAAACTGACTTACTTTCTAAGCTTTATGGTCATACACATTCAACGAATTCACATGCAAATGTGAAAATATAAACGAACGCAAATATTAAGTCATCTTAATATTGGCCCTGCAAACAATTTATTGCCTAAATTATATTAAAGGCTAGCTAGACTACAATATCGTGAATGTACAGTTTTTTAATAATTTAGAAACCATTATCATTAAGGAAATACGCTTTTACTTTTCAGAAGAGTTTTCTTATAAATGAAGATCTCTGTTGACAGTCTGTGGCAATAATGATATTTAATTGGCTTCTGTAGTATCTAATATTTATTATACAATAATTTTTGATAAATATACGTATTGAGCTTAAGAATTTAACAGTACGTCCAATAATAAAATTTTACTATAAAAACTAGAAGGTACTTAAAGAACATAACATAGAAAACTTTATTTTTGAATATAAACCTTTTGACGGTGACAATGTCTGCAGTCAAAAATCTGACCAAAACGAGAATGTACAACTACAAATGAATTCAATGATGCTTAGCACTGTACATTGGTCAGATGGCTCCATGTTGTGATTATTCTTAAATTACAGCCCATAAAAGTTTAGCTTCTACTGCATACTAATGTCAGCAAAGTTATTATTAAACCCCCAACTGATGTATTATCAACATCAAAGCTTGTCTTTTAATGCCAAGAATCCCTTAACTGGATAGCAAGTCAACCGAACATCGTTGAGCATATTTTCAATCAGATGACAGATGATATTTATCTTAATAGGAAGGTCACAAAGCTTGGTTATTATTCTACTGATCCCATTCTCTTCTTGTAAGAAGGATAAATGAACCCAAATATCACTACAGTGAGAAATACCAAGCCCAGATTGAATAATTATCCTAAAACATGTCTATTAAGAGTCAATAATATTTTATATGAAATTTTATTTGTTAGCAGGGTGTTTAAAAATTATTACAATATATATATACGTACGTGATATAGTAAGCGCATGTGCTTGTGATGTTCATATAAAATAAAACATTGTACTACCGGTGCCATCAACAGGTAAAGATATGTTGTTTTCAGTTAAATTATAAATCAACATACTTTCTTAGCTGCACATACATATGTATGTATGTACAAAACATACACATTTGCATTAAAAATTTTCTTAAGAAAACAAATATAAAAAATATTCACTGATTTTGTAAAGCATTAAAGTTTTTATATGAGATTTGTATACATTTTATAGCAGATGGAACATTCATATAATTATACAGTAAATACCTTAACATGCGGAAGTTTTGGTATACATGTACAAAGCTGCATCAATACACTGATGCAATGAAATTTTTCATACAAATTGCTATTTCAAATACAGCGAGTTTGCTAAGGTTACTAAATGCATATGATTTGCGCAAAAAAAAACTTAAAAACATATACAAGAACATCAGTCATCAATTTTTTAGAGATTTCTTTTTCTCGGAACAACTTAAATAGTAGAAAATGTTATTTTTTAAACTACAAATATCCGAAAGATATTCGGTACAAAAATTCGTTAATACTTAATATACATATACAAGTTGTATCTCCCACCAAGGGGGAAAATTGTTTATAACATTGCTCCTACCAAATATAATATTATTTATAATTTTCTGCAATTTTATCAAGACTTTACTGTAGCCTACAAGTGTACTCAACTTCATAAGACATTATTTATTTGCAGAATAATTTTTATTTCCATAACTGTCTTTTGCCGCATAAAAATAAAAAAAACATATGAGAACGTAATTTTAAATGCCACCATATTTTTTCGCTTGAATTTATTTCAGTTTGATGCCACTAAACTAAACGACAGAAATAAAATGAACAAAAAGATAAATAAATTTATTTGCTTTAAACAAGAAATTTAAATTGCATTTAAATGTTTAACAAACGCATTCGCCAATGAAAACATTTAAATAAGCTGCTATAAAAAATGTAATTTGGGTGATAAAGTCACGGTGCTGCGAAAAAAAAGTCGCTGAAAGTTTCCTCTAAATTAAAAATTTGAAAAGGTAAATACATTTTTCATATACATATATAATTTCTATTAATACAGACATTTGATAACGATCAAGCAAAACCTAATAATAACTTGCCACTGTTATATCACACAGTTGTGTGGAAATATTTTTTATTATTATTATTTTCTTTAAACAACACCACTATACTTGCGATCGACCACAAGATCCTCTTTAATAAAAAAATATTCTGGTCCTATTGAATTAGAATTTTTATCCATCTATTCCAACAAAAATAGAAAATTTAAAAAACCTTAAACAATTATATTAGGTTGAAAATATATTTTTAAATTTTGTTGCTAACATGTACGTTGTTTATTCACTCTCTTAGCTGAACAAAACGAAGAATAACTCATAAAAGAAACAAATATCAAAAAGAAACAAAATAAAAAATTGCATTCGAAAGCAAAAACCATACAAAAAATATATTTTTGTAACTATTAATAACAGTTCTTTACTCTTTTATACTACAACTGCAATAATCGAAAATACTCACACACATACAAACATATATTGGAACACAGCATAGAATACGCACGTTAGTATTTGGACTAATATGTGCAAGTAAGCTGAAACGTCTTTTGATTAAAATATTTTTTTTCTATCAATACTTTCAAAAATTAAAAAGATTTTAGTTTCTGTGTTAAACACCTGAAAATTTGAAAATTGTAGCCTCAAATTAAAAACAAATTTACAAAAGAAACTGAAAATTTGAATATTTTCAATTTTCCAATTAAAACTCTTTGAAAAAACCCTTGTTACTCGGTATGAAATTGCATATCCAGCACTCAGTCTTTTTGTTGCAGTACTCGACCATAAGATTATAATTCTCTTTCATTCTCTACATGTGTATGTAATTTAAGATATTTATGTATTTTATTGAATTATTTAGTACATTTGATAGAATATATGGATGATGATGCAGTTAACAAAATTTCTACATGCATAACTGCAAGTAAATGTATTATTGAACTTTCAAATATATAAATAAATCATTGCATACGTTTGCTTATTCTTGTAGAAGATACTATTTAAATACATTTGTCTTCTACTTGCAACTACTTGCAATTTAAAGTTGACATAATGGATTTGCTACTGCTGGTGTGAAAAATTAATGCGAATTCTAATCAATAACAACAATTTTTTGATTACTCTTTAAGTTAAAATATTGTTTAGTGATATAGTAAATGGAGAAAGATTGACAACATCCTGCGCAAGTATGTCTTAAGCTGGCAAAGGCCAACTTACAGTGGAATATTTAAAGAGAATTGGACATCGGGAATAACATGGGGCATTAGCAATAAGGACTTACGGGGCCATAAATGCGTTATATGGTGCAATTTTGAACTAGCGGGAAAGCTTATATGAATACATTCTCGAATATACTAAATACATCAACATTATTTTATTTGAACCGCTAGAAGCTTCTTCCCTGAAGCAACTGATATGTGTCAACTAAATATAAAAATAGTAAAATTATTGACAGTTAGATTTTAATATAATACTTAGTATACTATTGGATTTAATAGCTTATTGTGTCTAAACTTGATGACAACCAAAATCTACAAAAACTTGATATTTAAGTCTTAAACGACTCTATACGACTTATCTTGGATAATTGAAATCACTGACAAAAAAAGTAAAAAACATCTGGATACAATTACATATTAAAAAACGATTCTTTTACATTTATTGTTGTTATTGTCTTTTTCTCCATTCCGTTCTGTTGCCATTATACCAAAGTTCGCTGACTGTATGGTTTTTCTATTGTTTATTTAAATTCTGTTTCTACGAATTTGTTAATTTTAACCATGTATTGCTTAATAAACAATTACATCATAATAATATATTAGAAACAACAATAAAGTTTGGTTGCTGTCATCTTTATAATCGTTGCAAATTTTCTTCCGCAGGTTTATATAAAGAAAATGTTAAGAGAATAAACAACAAGTAAATGTAATTTTTTAAAACAAAAGATAAAAAGAACGCACTATTTAACATTAATATAAGATCGACAATTCCAATATTTATTAAAAAAGGACCAAAAGAGAAAATCGCATCTCCTGTAGAGACAATAACAACTGAATATATTTTTTTAATTTAAAAGTAAATACAATTTAATAAATAAACAAAACTAAATTAAATTTAAACTAAAATTAATTTAAATAAAGTTAAAATAATGAATAAAAATAAGCTTTATTTACAACTAAATTATAGTAATTAAAGTTATCATGCAAATGACTGTTTACACAACAAGCGGGTTTTACTATAAATACTTTGACATTAACAACAAGAATGACTACAACAACAACAACGGCTGTAAACATACAATATTGTTGGGATAAGAATTCTTATTTTCATGTTTAAGCAGTAGATAAATATATTTCCTACATGTTTTTTGTTGTAAAACTAATTGCTTTTTACGATGGCAAATATGTATTTCATTAAAAAAACACACATACACCTTGAGAAATATTTGCGAGAATTTAAAAACGTCAAGATTGCTTTTTTTCAAATATTTATTTTAACTCCAATTTATGCAAAACTTTGTTCAAAACCTATTTTTTAATAGTTTAACATTTAGCTCTTTGTTAAGAAAGAAATATATTGTATTAAAAAAACAATAATTCGATAAAAACTTATTTGTGATAAATACTTGATGTCTTAAATATTTTATGCAATTTTAATGAAAACTTTCGCTCTTTAAATCATTTCTAAGTTTTACGTTTTCATTAATGATGACAATTTTTTCCAGTGTATTCCTTAACAAAACAATTTAAATATGTCACTCAATCAATGCAACTGCTGCTGTTGACACTTCATATTTCTGCTCGTGTTGTAATTTCATAATAAAAATTTTTCTAATGAAAATAAATTTATAGTTTCCTGCCGCATTTTTAAAAAACCTAAAATAAAAACAATTTAGTATTTAAAAAAATCGAAAGAGTTTAATATTATTTAGTTGAAAATATTTAATAAAAAACTTTTTTAAATAGTTTAAAATCTACTAAAAATACATACATTTTTTAAACATACTAAGGGAAATTGTTGTTAGTATATGAAATAGTTTTAATCTTATGTATATTTATGCACATATTTATTTTACTCCTGTAAGAAGATTAGGGCTGTAGTTGTAATCTTTTAGTTGGTCAAAATTTTAAAATGAAAAAAAACTTTAAAGCCTATAGTACACGAAATGTAAAAATGTGAACATGCGCATGTGTCTCTGACGTCACGAAAATGTTTAGCATATCGGTAACATTTTTCAAATGAGTTGTAGGAGCTACATGCGGTAAAATTTTGATTGTACACGAAATATAACTGGGTGTAAAACTGGGTGGGGTAAAGCTAGAAAGTGAAAGTACACGACATGTAGCAAATGACAAAATTACGTCAGAGCCACATGCACATGTTGGTTTTTACATGTCGTGTACTTATGTGAAAATACATTAACATATTTTAGTTGTCATTGCTATATTAAAGTTAGGTGTACAACAAATAAAAAAAGTCTTAATCCTCAGTAAATAAAAATTTCTAAAATAAATGAACAAACATATAAATAAATAAAAGAACGTTTTTATTTTTACTGCCTCATAAAGAAAAAGTGTATGTTTCTATGTTGAAAAAAGTAAGTATTTGTACCCCATGAGATTGAATTTCTTGGCTTCTGTTTCACTTTAATTCTTGTAAGATTTAATACTTATAAACATTAAGGCGTTCAATGCTTTATTACACAAACAAAAATAGGGAACAAACATAAATTTTAAAATTAAAAAACCTCATTGCCTAAAGTTTTAGTAAGTTTATGTTGAGTCATTGATTTTATTTAAATACTTTACTGTCATAATTGCTGGTAAGATTTGATAAAGTTTGTTATTAAAAATGAAACTCAATATCAAAAATAGTTACGAAAGAACTGCTAAAAGTTAGCTCCACTATGTCTAATAATAATTTTATATCTATTATTACTCATTTTGAAGCATATCAAAAGAATTTTTGTCAGAGTTCAGATATGGGCAGATCTAGTTAGATCTGTCTGTTTTTGGATCGCATCAGCTCAATGCATGATACAAGTCGTACAGTATGAAGTAGACAAATCAATATTGGTAGAAATATTTTAAATGGGACCAAAGAATATACAGAAAACTAAAACTCTGTAATAAAAAAAATGCCATTTACTCTAAAATAGATTATTTTTTCTTCAATTCTAGAATGCTTTAATTATTAAGCTTGTATCGAAGTTAAAACTATTTATTCTTTTCCACATTATGGCCACCTTAATAAACATATTTTCGTTACTACTTTTTTGTATTCACTTTATTAACAAAAACACAGTTATTGTTATAATTTGACACTTCAAGAACGTATTTATTAAACGAATAACATAATGATAAGACGAGTGTATCTGTGTTTTGGGCTTTAGAAACGGATATAATTCTTAATAGATATGATAAAGTCAAATATAACATACAGCTTCAGAGATTGATTGTTTTTTTTTAACAACAAGATTCGTATGTTGTTGTCTGATATCATTAGCTTTCGTAGAGGAGTATTATTTGAAACACACACACCAATACCCACACAAATGGCAATAACTGTACACATACTTTCATCCATATTTAACAGACAATTTCAGTTGTCTTTTTTTTTTTTATTTGTTTGGGAATTCTATATTTTTTCTTACAGTTTTTTTATTATATTTCATTTTTATTAAATGTCAACTGGGGCAAGAGAATTTATACGGTGCTATTATATGTGAGCATAACGGTACATGTATATGTATGTAAACATACACACAATTGTTGTTGTTGTTGTGTGTATACGCAGAAGTATAAATATCTCTTGGGGGACTTGAACAATTTCGTTTTGTTTCTATTCATACCTTTTCATTATAAAAACACTATAAGTTCAAGTGTGTTTGTGTAGAGGGAGTAAGAGTTAATGTGTAGTTTTCTCGTTTTTTTTATAAAAAAATTTTTATATTTTCTTTCATATTTAGTCTTATTTGATTGTTGTTGTATTACGTTTGCCAATTCTCAATTATTTTTCAATCAACTTTATGGCGTCTTTAGCACTAGAGAAGATTATTGTGTGACAAATCATCTTTGTAAATCGTTTAGCTCATTTTTTTTTGTTTCCCTTTTTCTCTGCTTACAAGCGAACATGATTTTATTTTTCATTTTGTTCTTTGGTAATAGGATAACTTGATAATGTCTTCTACACATAAAATCACAAAGGAAAAGGATATATATTAGGGCATATGGCCACATATACGTATATTCCTCACACTTTTATCTCAAAACAGAGCAGAACGTTAAAAATAAAAAAAAAAGTAATCGAAAGAAAAGTAATTACAAAAGTTGCTTCAGCATGTCCTTTATTCCTTTAATTCGATCTTATATATATTTTCCTATTGTTGTAATATCATTTTTGATTTTGGTTTTTTTTTTGCTTCTCGTATTTTATATTTGTCATGTAATTTGCTTGATTTGTTTTTGTTACTTGTTTTTATTTATTTAATAAATGCATTACAATAAATTTATTATTTGCCAAATGTAATTAACTTAAGTCAGTTCTACTCAATTTACAAAGTTATCGTTATAATTGTTTTATATATTTTAAGAAAATTGGTTTACTTATGATACAAATTGACATTTTCTTTTTAGTTTTTTAATGACAACATTTCTTTTTCTGTAAAAATATTGAAAAAACATACTAAATTTTTTTCCTCATTTTGAAAATGTCAAAAGTAAGTCTTTTTTGTAAAAATCATTTATGAACGTATAGAACATTTGTGTTTATGTATTTACAAAGCCTTGCAAACGTCATTGTTATGTATTTTTAAAAAAGAAAGAAGAATAAAAGGTTTGAATAAAATTTAAGGGAAAATAAGACGGTCAAGAGCGGTAGCATAAAACTCAATAAAAACTTAATTTTTTGTTTAGAAATCTAATATGAAAATGATAGTAGCAGCAGTGCCAACAACAACTGTTAAACGACGGAAAAGTTGGTGACAAACTTTTGATATGCAGATGTCTGATTAAAAATTTAACAATTAAATAAGAATTAATATATATAATATCTTTTTTTTATTTCTTTCCTCCTTATTTTGCTAAAAACTAACGCTTATTCTAATTCCACGAGAAACAATTATATACATACACGCAAAGAAAAAACATTATATGATTGCCACAATCATATAATTTTAAAATTGTCTGTGATCATATCACCGTAACCATACTCAACCATGTTTTTTGTGTATATGTAAGTGGTTTTAGAAGATTTTTTTAAACCCATTATAACAGACAAACGCACTATCTCTGAAGTACAATAAATGTTTTCTTAGCCAAACTATAAAATGAATCTTTATGGTAAAAAATATGTACGTATGTATCTCATAAGGTAAACGAAATTGTTTACTTTTCTTATCACATACAATGTGTGTGCAGTTTTTTGGTTAATTCCACAAATAAAGATACAATATTTTCAAAGTTTCATTGTATAGTACATATAATATATAGTGCATACAAATATAAAAAAAAAAATCGAACAGAAAAGCATCATAACAATTCTACTGTCTGATATTGTGAAAATTTTAAATTTTTACAAGTTACCAGAAATAATTTCATTTATTTTTCTTTTTTCATTTTTATTCAAAAAAAAAACAATTTAACTAAAAAAAAACTAAATAACACAATAAATATACTGAAGTAAGATTTCATTCATTTATTGATTTTCAGTTATAACGTACTCGTCTGTTTTGGGTTTTTCTTATGTAGTATCGCTGTTTGCATTCATTCATTCGCAAATTTAATAAGTGAAAATTAGAGGCTTTAAATTATTTTGATACTCTATAAATTAATATGTAAATGGTTTTCAAAGTAACATTAAACATACATTTATTTCTATATAGTCCGCCAACGAGGGACTAGACTGTTAATTTATATAAGTGTGATTATTTTTATGTTCATTTCTATGTATGAAGATATTTTTGTGATTTAAAAATCAAATTTACATAATGCATTTAATATCATTATAAATATAAGGCCTTTAGGGAATTTTCAATCAATTGTCTTATTTTGTTTACGTGATTGTGTTTTGGTTTCTTTGCGTATGAATATTTGTGTTTATATTTACACAAATGTACTTAATTGAATTGTGTTAACTCATGACTTTCTAAGATAACAAATATATGTCACAATATAACAAATAAAACATTTGTGTATATGCATATGTATGTATATATTATGTACATATTTATATAATATTAAATTTATAACGACCTTTTAATTTAAATAGCAATCTTGAGTTTAAGGTTAAAAAAAATTAAACAGATCTTAAAGAAAAAACAAAAATTTATAAAACAGTTTCTATAAGAAACAGGATTTAAATAAATAAACAAAGAGTGAAAACTTAGAAACATATCACTTTAAAAATAAACAAAATATATTTGAACTTAAAGCTTTTAAACAACAAAAACTAAAAATATTTCAATTTATATTTCACCATTTAAGCTCTTTAATCTCAAAAATTTATTGGTTCCAATTGCGATGATTAAGAAATACACACAAACAAGTTTCTTCTTTTGGCTGAGTGGTATAAAAATGCATAAAAAAGAAACATAAATACAGCCACAAAGATACCTTAATATACATTTTTGTATACACACACAGACACACCTACATATGCATGTATGTCGGTAAGTGTATATTGTTTTTAATGTAGTA
>NDXZ01000943.1:0-11003 GCA_003055125.1 Paykullia maculata
TTCCAAGTTATCCGACTCTTACATATCTCTTTTCTTGGGCGGTGCCAAAAATGTTTAATACAAAAGATATAGCAGATCTCAATATTTTTAAAGTGATTTATTTGAGCTGTGGAGTTGGTGCCACACCCCATTACATGGTTTTATCGGTTTTTGCTTAAATAATCCTACAGGTAGAGAGTTATGATAAGTTTAAGATGACAGCTATTATAGTTTCTCAAAAATTTTAAATAATATATTTATTTGCATGGACATTGCCGCACCTTGCACCCTGCTCTGCTCCGACTTTGCTAGTTTTTGGGCTGAATATGGAAAACGGTATTAGAAATAATCGTATCGAATAAGAAAAATTCTTTTTAATAGCTAATCGTACAAAATTTTGATATCGTTGATATACATATGGCATTTTATGTATTTGAGCTCTATTGGCGGTGCCTCGACCCTTGATCCAATCTTTGCAATTTTTCGCCCGAATATGAGAAATGGTATGAGTTAATCCTACAACATTTAAGACCATTGATAAAATAATTTTTAACATATGAAATAAAATGTATTGGAGGTTTCACGCACCCTGCTGCGATTCTTAAAATTTTTGGCACGAAAAAGAAAAGTGATATATTCATCGTACAAAAATTTGGGACCATACAAAATATGTTTGTTTTCCCAAATAATTTTTGGCTCGGAAAAGTAAACTGGTATAAGAGTTAATCGTACAAAAATTTGAGGCTTAAGATATGTCATAAAATGTATTTGAGTTGTATGGGCAGTACCACACCCCCTGCTCCGATCCTCATTCATACAAAAAATTGAGACCATAGATATAACAGTTTCCAAAATGTGGCGTATAATATGTTTAAGTTGTATGGGCGGTACCACTCCGTCTGATCAAATCCTTACCTTTTTTTGCTCCAATAAGGAAAATGGTATAAGGGTTAATCGTAAAAAATTGTGGGGCTATTGAGATACACTTCTTTAGATATGGCATAAAATGTATTTGAATTGTATGGGCAGTACCGCACCCCCTGCTCCGATCCTTATAATTTTTGGCTCGGAAAAGTAAAGTGGTGTAAGGGTTAATCGTACAAAAAGTTAAGACCATAGATGTAACAGTTTTCTAAATATAACGAATAATATGTTTTAGTTGTATGGGCGGTACCACTCCCCCTGATCCAATCCTTACTTTTTTTTTGCTCCAGTAAGGGAAATGGTATAAGGGTTAATCGTACAAAATTGTGGGGCTATTGAGATACACTTCTTCAGATATGGCATAAAATGTATTTGAATTGTATGGGCAGTACCGCACCCCCTGCTCCGATCCTTATAATTTTTGGCTCGGAAAAGTAAAGTGGTGTAAGGGTTAATCGTACAAAAAATTGAGACCATAGATATAACGGTTTCTTAAATGTGGCGTATTATATGTTTAAGTTGTGTGGGCGGTACCATACCCCCTGATCCGATCCTTATAATTTCTGACTGGGAAAAGTAAAATGATATAAGAGTTTATTGTACAAAAAATTGAGACCATAGATGTAACAGTTTTCTTAATATAACGAATAATATGTTTTAGTTGTATGGGCGGTACCACTCCCCCTGATCCAATCCTTACTTTTTTTTGCTCCAGTAAGGAAAATGGTATAAGGGTTAATCGTACAAAACTGTGGGGCTATTGAGATAACACTTCTAAAGATGTGGCATAAAATGTATTTGAATTGTATGGGCAGTACCGCACCCCCTGCTTCGATCCTTATAATTTTTGGCTCGGAAAAGTAAAGTGGTGTAAGGGTTAATCGTACAAAAATGTGAGACCATAGATATAACAGTTTCTTAAATGTGGCGTATAATATGTTTAAGTTGTATGGGAGGTACCACACACCCTGATCCGATTCTTATAATTTCTGACTGGGAAAGATAAAATGATATAAGAGTTTATCGTACAAAAAATTGAGACGATAGATGCAACAGTTTTCTAAATGTGGCGAATAATATGTTTTAGTTGTATGGGCGGTACCACCCCGCCTGATCCGATCCTTACATTTTTTGGCTCAAATAAGGAAATTGGTATAAGAGTTAATCGTACAAAATTTTGAGGCTATTGAGATAACAGTTCTTTAGATATGCCATAAAATATATTTGAGATGTATGGGCGTTACCACATCCCCTTATCCGATCCTAACAATTTTTGGCTCGAGTAGAGAAAATGACATAAGATACAGTCCTACAAAATTGACACGATAGATTTAACAGTTCTCTTTACATATCATAAAATGTGTGGGAGGTACCACGCCCCTTATTTTTTTCATACAAACCATCTCTAGAAAATTTCGAACCAAACAAAATAAACTTCAGGCAAATCGATTCAACCGTTCTCAAGTGATGCGGTTACATACATGGACCATTTCATTTTTATATATATAGATTATAATATAACAAATTGTAATATTTAATTTATGGAAAGAATTAATAGAAAGAAAACAAAAAGGAAAATATATATCGAAGAAGAAGAAATTCATAGATAAATTATAATATAATCATTCAAATACTTATTGCTTAATTTGGTTTATAGGTGCTCGAATGTGATTTCAACTGTAAAATTTTACATACATTTTGTACACAAAACACGAAATGTTTGTCATAAATACTGACCTTGTCGACACAACAGATAGGACAGAAGATGGAATTGGAAAATATCTATATCAGTATGAAGGGAACACACATAATATCAAAATCATAACCTGATAGATAGACAACAGACGTAGATACAGAATCTGAATAGAGAATTATATACAGACAAAGAAATTACTAAAGCATGTTTTGACCACTAATAGGAATGAGCTTTGAGAAGGACTAAGTGAACAAACGGATGAGGAAAGGTTCACAAAACTTCAATGAGGACAACTAAGACAATCACGATACATACTAACTTATGATTTTGACATAATATATAAACAAGGAAAGATAAACACAAACGCTTATGCACTGTCAAGAATAATAATAAATTTAGATGACCTGAAAGCAATGATACCATTAAAAGATGACAAAGCAGCGAAGAGAACGCTTGCAATAACAAGGGCTATGTAAACAAGAGGACATGATAGAATAATAAAGGAGAACGACACTACGCCGAAGTCTGCACAACTTCATATGTGGCAGTGTACTTCCATAACTGACGTCAGGAATGTAAAGAAATTACATTTTAATTGTGAGGCCAATTTAAGTCAAACTACGACATTTAGCCCAGGCAATGACCGAAATAGTTGATGAAAACATAACGGTAAAATATAGCGATAAGCTTACAAAACCAGTTTTGATTATGGAGAAGCCCATTAATACCATGAAGAAATATAACATTAAAGAACTTACACTGCAGGCTTGCGACGAAATATATAGGATGATGAAAATGTATGAAATAAAGAATTATTATAATGAAGCATATGCAAGGCCGAAGATAAATAACTACGTATACTAATATACCCCCAGTCAATAACAGTAAAATATGTCAAGTACTGCAAAATAAGACAATCAAATTTAAAATGCTCTAAAAATAGTAAGAAGAACAGTCATCAAACTAAAACAATGATACAATGGTAAGAATAAAAGAAGATATAATAAAGTACAAATTAATCCAAGAATTTCATGAGTCGACACATGGAGGACACCTTGGAGTCAGAAAAACAGTCATCAAGCTGAAACAGAGGTACATATGGAATAACTTGTAGAAAGATGAATGAAACGTGCCACAAACAAACAAAGAGAACCTACAACAGAACACTTAAAATTATTCAACTAATTAATGACTATGACAACTATGCAAACGAACTCAAACAAATGTACTTCAAAAAGCAAAAGACATTACGATACAAACAAAAATGCAACAAAAAAAAACGTAAACAAAAACAAAACTAACAGTACAATTACCCATTTAGTTTGAACGTATGCGATCTCATATTACTGAAAACATAAAATGGAATACGAGACCATACCATGACCTTACACAATTATAGAACGACTAGTAAATACAATAACTGACTACGACGGCAGACGTAAGGAAATCCATAACAATTCACTAAAACCTTATATACCAATACATATAAGTTAAGTAATAAAATACAATTAATGAAAAAAAAGCAAATGTCAACGATTTTAAATTTACCAACAGAAAAAACAAAAGAGAAATATTGAATATCAATGAAAATTTAAAAATGCATGTAAAGATATAAAATACTTATGTATGTACAATTTAAATATAAGCAAATATCAATACTTAGAATAAGAATGAGAAACAAAATGTAAAAAGAAAGAAGAATACTTTAAGAAAATATCTTTATTAAAAATACAACTATAAATTTACAAACATATATTATATACATACCTACATTATATAAAAATAAATTAAGGAAATAAAATTATATGAACGCGTTCAACATAAGTTAGCCTAGTATTCAATAACATTCAACCTAAGTTAATATCAACCTACACTAAATAAACTTTTATTATTTTTATATAACTTTAATCGATACAAATAAGGAAAATAAATTGTAATACATATAAATAACACTATTATAAATTTTAATAATAAATGAAACTATATTGTTTAAATTTAAGAGAAAAAGAAAAACTGTTATAGTGAAGATAGAAAATTTTTTGCTTCGTTTTCTTTCATAAAACAAAATAAAACCCCAAATTTTCACTTAAGGGCAGAGGTGTAGTGTACTCACTCACAGACATTTTATACTTGTAATAGCGTACACTTAACATTACAAATACCGACAACACACACACTAACTCACAACCCATAACATACATTATTCTTTAACAAAACACTTGACGCTTGCACAATTGAACAATATTGTAACTTAAAACCTAACCCAATTACAATAATGTGCAATGGTGCAATACATGTCATACAACCAATGCACTAAGCGGAAATGGGAATGTAAGTGTTACGTATTGTGATAAATACATTGAAACGAGTGGATTATTTCTAGAAACTTCAATTGGCTTTTTATTAAAATAGAATCACTCAGAATAAAACACGTGGAATGTGTTACAAAAAACTGCTAACTAATAATGGGGTTGCCAGCTCGCTGTTCTAGCATGGCAAATCAAATGGTGATACCAGATCAATACCCAACATTTCTTCCCTCACATAAGCCTACGGCGAGAATAAAGTTCGTGGTTTCCGCGTTCTGGTCGACATACGGGGAGGCACTAGTTCGCCCGGCTCCACCATAATACGTTCACCAGCGTGATCAGTTTTTCGTTGGCCCGTATTCTCATCACTCTCTCCCTGTGAGTCAAATCCCATGAAATCGGATTGTGGTCCCGAGTAGTCGTTTGCTATTGGGCTAGGAGTTCTTTCGCGTTGTGAGTCCCGTTGCGGCGTCGAACAGGCTATCGGTGGAGCGGAGAGTGAGTAACTATTAGTTTTTAGTGACTGTGCGTGCCCTTTTTCCGCGCCCCATTGGGATCGTCTTTTACTCTCTGTCGTTCCCCTGCTAGGGACATTCGCTTTATTTTGTTCGCTCATAGGATTAAAGTTGACATTCCCTCTAATTTGGTCGATGTGTCGTTTGATACATTTCCTGTTAAAGAGGATTTCATAGTGCAAGTTTGCTAAGCGATTTAAAACCACGCCCGGCAGCCTCTTATCATTCTGCGTACTATAGGACTGGAAATATACATTTTGCATTGGTACAGCGGTACGAAACGATGGCGTGAACTCCATATACTGCTTGTCGGTTACTTCCGAAGACAATTCTTGTGGCAACAGTAAATTCAAATGTGTGCGCAATACACGACCCAGAAATAAAAATGATGGGGCTTTACCTGTTGTTGAGTGGGGAGCGATTCTATTATAACGGAGAAATAGATTAAGATGTTCCTGGAGGTTCTTTTTTTCTGCTCCGGCTGATTTCAAAGCATTTTTTATTGTCTGCACGAACTCCCCCCGAGGGTAGTTAGAATAGCATCATGATGAAATCTCCATCATGGTGCTAATGCCCTCGGGGCAAAAGATTCTTGCCTAAGCCTCGGGTTGTTGGGCCCAAATTGGTGATTCACCAGAATCAATCTGGAACCACGGGAACCAGTAGCCCCTAGGAATTGTCCTAGACTGGTTGTTGGTTGAGGTCCCTTCGGGGTCCACGTGGTGGCTGCGGTTGAACACCTGGGTTTCGCATTAGCAGAACTGAGTCAGGAAGAGGTGTCAATTTGTGTTGATATTCGTCTTCGGATGGTTGAACAAACACCTCTATGAGTGCTACGAGATTAGCACATGGTTTAGCATAGGTCCGAGTCCTTGCTGATATCTCTGCTAGTGATAGATTTCGGCTCGACGGACCGCCAGGAACCTGTTGAGTATTTCAGAAGGTCAATAGAGACTCTGTCGCGACATTCGCAGGCCCAAAAACCAAGGGACCTAGATAGCCCGGGCTCCTGAGCAAGATGCTTGTCTATTATCCAACAATGATAGAACAAAAGATTTGCCACCTGTGTGTTCCTGGCAAGTTCACACAGGGGTGTTAGTTGGACGCTTGCATCTAACTCGTGGTTTGACCACTGTCAGGTAAGGCCATCATGGCAGGTACTGACATAAATCAAATTCACGATCTGTCTGTACGGACCTCTCAGCTTGACCATTAGTCGAAGGGTGGTATGGGGCTGTGAATTTGTGGTATTTAATTCTAACGCTAGTGAGAAATTCTTTGAACTCTGCTGAAGAAAAACATGTAACGTTATCTGTTACTATTGTGGCAGGCACCCCGTAGGCTGCAAAAAGTTCATCGAGAATGTTGATTGTAGCAGTGGATGTGCTGGTAGGTGTTACTTTGACCTCAAGCCACTTACTGTACGCATCGGTTACTACCAGTAACATAGACCCCAAAAATGGTCCCGCATAGTCCATGTGAATTCGCTCCCACGGTCCCTTTTGGTAGTGCCAATGATGGTCTCGAAACTTTGTTGGTTCGTTTACCAGTTTCAAACAATCCTCACAGCTTTTGGCTACCACCTCAATGTCCTTGTCAATGACAGGCTAATACACAATGGACCTCGCTATACCCTTTATTTTGACGATGCCCAGATGTGCAGAATGCATATCTTGTAAAATTTTCGGTCGCAGTTTTTCCCGGATAACAACTCTATGCTCAAATGTAAAACAGTTGCCGGCCATTCTATAATTAACCTCAGGCGATTTGTAACCATACGATTGGAGATCTGTTGCTCTCTAAGATTTTTATCATTTCTCCTAACTTTTCGTCTTTCCTGGTTTCTAAGGCAATCTGGGCAGAACTTGTTGGAAGTTGCTCAATTTGTTAACCAATAAAAATGTCGAAATCGTCTAATTCAGGCACTTGCGCTATTCTGTTGATGCTATCCTCTTATACAGCCCTTGAACAGTAATCGGCGTTTGCGTTTGCCTTGGTTGTTTTGAGCATTATGTATAAATCAAAGTTCCCTACGAAATCGGCATAGTTCGCCATGCGGCTGATACATAAAACAGGAAGCGACTTATGAGGATCTAGAATTTGTGCAAGTGGCTTGTGGTCGGTAATAAGTGTGAAATGCCGCGCATATAGGTACATGAAAAATTTCTGCACTACCCTCTGCCTCGTTATCAATTTGCGAATATTTTCTTTCTGTGTTACTCATCGTACGTCTAGCGTATGCGATCGGTTTTTCGTGACCATCTGGGAGTCGGTGGGACAGGACCGCGCCTAACCCCACTTGGCTGGCATCCGTTGCAAGGAGCAGTGGATATTCGGGATTATAAGCCATCAAAACCCTAGGCGATACTAACTCATTCTTAATGTCCACATATGCCCTTTCTGCTTCCGCGCTCCACTTAAACTCTTTTTCCAGAATTATATCCCTTAGAGGTCTGTTGCGTGTGGATAAGTTAGGAATAAATGATCCATAGTAAGTGGCTTTACCTAACAAAAGCTGTAATTCTTCATGCGTTACGGGTCGGGGAGCATCTCTTACCGCTTCTACATACTTGTCAGATTTATGAATCCCACAGCTGTCAATTTAATGCCCCAAGAACTCAACGGCAGGCACCGCAAATACACACTTGGAACGGTTCAGCGTTAACCCTTTTTCCTGTAGACATTTCAGAGTTGTTTCCAGCACACCCAATAACTTTTAAAAATTTTTAGCATAAATTAAAATATCGTCGTGTAATACAGATTCCATCGTTTGCTGCCAAATAGACGGTATATTTGCTGCACCGTAGACAGCTCTGGTGGATCGAATTAGACCATGAGTCGGGGTGTTTAGTGTTAGGGCGTGTGCCAAATCGTCATCGATTGGTAAGTGTGAATACGTGTCAGTTATGTCTAAGTGACAGAATAGCCTTGCCCCATTCATTTTATTAAAAATGTTTTCTGGTTTAGGAATGGGGTGCTCATCCACAACTATTCTAGGGTTAACAGTTGGCTTGTAAATACCTGTTATTCTGATTCTGCCGTCCTTTTTTGCCACGAAATGAGTTGTCGAGAAATCAACCTTTGTGTAAAACCCCGACGTAATTTTCTTCTCTATCTCGGCTGCGTAGGCGTCCCTCAGTGCCACTGGAATCTCCCTTGCCCTGGCGAAAACTGGCTTTCCGTCCTGCCTCAAATGGAGCTTAATTGGTGGCATGTTTAACTTCCCAGCAGACGCACTAAAAATATTGTCAAAATTAAAAAGTATACCATGTAGAAACTGAGTTTCCTTTGGTGATAAGTGTGAAGCATCCGTTTTTATGGCCCTAACAGGTTCCGATGAGGAGAACAATTTTCTAAAGTCTATTTCATTAACGAACTGTTGAATCCACTCCCTGCCAAACAGCGCGTCGTAGTCACCGTCAACGACGTACACATTTAGCTTACATTTATAACATTCACCACCACCCGGCCCACGAGATTTATTTTATGTCCCGTATAGCTTGTGAACTTCCTGCTGGTGGCCAGGACGTTAAGTTTGCCTAATAATGTTTTCAGTGTGGCTTTGCTAATTATTCTGCATGGGGCACCAGAGTCCAATTCCATTACGACCTTTTTCCCATTAAGTAAAACCTGTATCATATCTTTGTCGGCTTTCGCACCACCCACTTTATTTAATCTTTGGATTAGCTCCGAGTTGCTACCTGTATCGTCGTTCACTATTTGAGCCGTCCTTGATCTACATACCTTTGCTATGTGGCCTGTTTTGTTACAAGCATAGCATGTGGCACTGCGGAATTTACACTGGTGCCTGCTGTGGCTGCCAACACACCCAACACATCTGGTACCATCTGATGGGTCACTCTTTGGTCCTACCTTCCTTGGAGGAGCGTTTCTGATCCTTTCTACAAATTTTGTTTACTTAAAACCCACCTTAAACGTTGACTCCAACAAGGGATTAGGGGTATTACTTTTCATTTCAGCTGTTGATTTGTGCGAAGTTTCGAGTCTTTGTGCTATATCATATGCGTCCTTAAACAACGCGGACTCCTTTGCAATAATCTCGTCACAAGTATCACTGGACTCTAACCCATAAAGCATTTGTTCAGTAAGCATGCGGTCTAACGAATAACCATAATTGCAATATGCTGCAGCTTGTCTCAATCGTAGAGTAAAATCAGCCACACTTTCGCCTTTTTCCTGTACAATTTGCCGAAATTTCACAGTCTCTGCATACTGATTTATTTTCCTATCAAAATGGTTGACTAACGTTGTCTTTATTTCCTCATACGTGAGGTCGTAAAGAACCTTAGGTCTTACTAATATCTTAAGTGCGTCATTTAACTCGGTACCCATATGTACAAGTACGTACTTTTTATATTCTGCCTCAGTAATTCGGGTCAGTTGCAATGACCATTCGCAGCGTGTGAAATAGTCCTGAACGGACGTGTATTCAACAGCTTTGTAGACTGCGATGGAAACTGGTGGATTCGGGAGCCTTGGCGTCGTGTTTTGTTGCGAATTGTTCGCGGCTGCCGCTTGTATGGCATTCGAAGAAGACTGTTGTATGGCGTCTGCCAGCAATTGTGACAGCGCCTGTAAATCGTAAATCTGACACCACTGTTACGTATTGTGATAAATATATTGAACCGAATGGATTTATTTCTAGAAACTTCAATTGGCTTTTTATTAAAAAAGAATCACTCAGTACAAAACACGTGTATTGTGTTACAAAAAACTGCTAACTTATAATGGGGTTGCCAGCTCGCAGTATGGCAATCAAATGGTGATACCAGATCAATATCCAAGAGTAAGTAATTAAGGATAGGTTAGGGAAACTGAAGCAAGCTGATTGGCTAACGATCAGTATAACAGTTGTATAATAATTAGTGTAAATAAAGTATATAAGAAGAATGTTTTTGTTTTATAAATTAGAATTAATCTTGACATCAAATCGGCTCAACAGCCTTTGTTTTTATTAGTTCTCACGTAAACACTGTGGCTCTTTAGCCATCAGCATTTCGGCGTGACTCGCCTTTATAATAAGTCAACTCATAGGGCTTTGAACTTAACGTTGTTTTACAGACTATATAACACTGTAATGGGTATACCCTGTAAACGGCTAATTTTTTAAAAGTGCCAACCTCAAAAACTTATTCTATTGGTGTTATTGCATCAAAAGACACTTTCAAATTTTTGGCTGAGCGTTATTTAATGGTTGCAGAAAAGAACATACTATGTAAACAATAATCCCTATATCCCTATCTATATTGTAAAAATGAGGTGTAAGTTTGTTTGTTTGTTTGTGACGCAATCAGGCCCAAACGGCTGAACCAAACTTTATGAAATTTGGCATATCGATATTTCTCATCTTGGAAGGAACTATAGGCTATATATATTTTTAAAATTTTGTGTGGGCGTGGCACCGCCCATACAACTCGAACACATTTTTTAACATATCATGAGAACTGATACGATTACCTCTTAGATTACACAGCCCGACAAAGTTAAAAACAATTTTTGCTTCTTTGAATTTGTCAACTAATTCTAGTTAATTTGGGTGCGCTGAATTCAAATCTGTTC
>NDXZ01000944.1:2216-13290 GCA_003055125.1 Paykullia maculata
CAATAAATAAAATATTTTAAGAAGAAAAATTTTGAATGGAATTTTTAATGACTCGAAAAAGGGGAAAAAGTAAAAAGCTTTTTAGTCTTTTAAATACGATTCAATCGCAAAAAAATATAAAAGAAAACTTGGGAAACGATTTTAAATTTGGATTAACTTAACATTAGAATTAAATTAAAAGAAATAGACGCGTTTTACCTTTTTTTAATTTTATGCTGGAAATTTATTTTTTTGTTTGAATTTATGAAAAAGGAAACATTTTTTGTTTATCTACAGGAAGGGAATTTTAGAAGTTTTGGCAAAGGATTCGATTATTGTTTTCAATTTCTATTGGTGAACTTAACAAAAGTTTTTGTTTTATTTCTTCTTTTTTGCTTTGTCTTTATTTTTTATATTCTTATGCCCAAGCGTTTATTTGTCTGTCATTTAAATTTTGTTTTATAATTTTATGGTAAATTTCAGTTTTAAAAATATAAAGTAATAATAATTGTCTGCATAATAAAAAGCAAATATTTTTCGTATGTGTTTAATGGCTAATAATCTGATGGGCTCACAAGTATTGGAAAATAAATTCTAGTCTTACCAAATCTACGAACTCAACAAAAATCATCACTTGCGCTTGCTGCCTGGCTATTATGAGGACGACTACAACAACAGCAACAACAACACCAAATTGTTTATGCTTCTCTTTGTAAAATTACAAATGTTAATGTACGGCAAACAGACCATAATATTTTTACAGCTGCACTTAATTTTCAATTTTCCTCTTTTTCTTTTTTGCTTTTTGTTTTGTTGTTTTTCAAATTTGTATTCTTTCCATTGGGTAGGTTTTATGCCAGAAAATTCTTAAAAAAAAATAGACAGAAGAAAAATACTTGACTACATTTTACTTTTGTTATTTATAGACATCATCCAAAGTTTGTTTCAATTTTTAAAATTTGTTGCACACGTCGGCAAATTCCAAAGTCATGTTGTTGAACATGTTTCTTTTCTTTCTAGGTTTTAGGTTTTAAGTTTTGTTATTTCTTCATCTGTAGTTCTCTTTGTAATTTTAAAATTTATTTATTTCTTGGATTTAACTTGAGGTTGAGTTTTTTTTGCTTATTTTAACATTATTTCGTTTTTTCTTAGTAAAATTCCAGGCTACTTATGTATATGGAACATAAATATTCATGTTGCAGACATGTTTATATGAAATATTATGTTCATAGACATGACAGTAGTTTTAAAGGACATTATTTAAAAAAGAATAATAACTGTGAAGAAAATACGCAAAAACTCTTATACAAATTTAAAAATATTTTTTAAATAAAGACGGGTTGATGTTGACATATAATATTATATATTAGACAGGTGAAATACGTCAAATGTCAGCAGCGAATTCGAACTGTAGCACCTGGACTCACATGCTTCAATTTTAGATATCTAGTCGGTTAAATCCAAACATATTAATGTTTTGATTTTAGCTTTTAAACATTCATACAGATTCCCTATTAAAAGAACATCAGTGTTATTTAATTTGGATTAAAATACACTTTTATCAGGAATCTGTAGTACTTAATAGTGGGCCAAGCAGTATGATTTGCCGTTGCTTTAACATATGAGTAAAATTAAATATTTTTATCAAACGAAGATAAATTTACTTAAAAGGGCCACTTAGTTTGCTTCAGCATGGGTGCAACATTTTCAACAACATTAAAACAACAAATTTGTGTAATGTTGCACGTTTAGTTGGTATCACAAGTGCCCAGTGGCTCAAACGTATAATTGGACAATAGGCATGGGATTATTCAAATGACGATTTCCTTGCGAATATGAAAATAAATCTAAAAAATTTTTGATACAGAGTTGTAGGTTGTTTAAAGACCTTTAAAACAATGTATGAAGTTTAGCATGTTTTATTCCAAACCATTTTCAAAATAAAGATAGAAAACAAAACTAACAAATTTGGTGGCAAACGCAAATTTGGACAAGCAAATATATGAAACAGCCAGCGATAATTTGTTTACAGCTCTTAGTTTGCCATTAGTTAAGGCACGAAAAGCCTGTGTTATATAAACAAGATTTATCATTTGAGTTTACAAATAGTAAGTAACAAATAGAAAATTTTCAAAAAAAAATTGTCACCTTCTGTCAACATCAATTTACTCTTATTTTAAACAAATATTTATAAAAAATTTTATCTGAAAAAATCGGAACTATTTTTTTTCTTTAAAATGAAATCTCCTATTTTTAATGAAGTTTCCAGAGCAGAGTATTAAACAAACATTTTTTTTATAAAAAATAAACTGAAGTTTTCTATAAATAAATATTTCAAGGGAATTTAACAGATAATTAAACAAAAGATTTTCTTCAGCTCAATTTCTATTGTTTATGATTTACTTATTTCAATAAAAGTAACACAAAAATTTTAATTCTGCACACAGAAAATTATTCTTTATGTTTATGCAATCAATTAAAAACTTAATTGATACGCAAGAAACAATTAATTTAGTAAATACCGCAAAAAACCGTGTAACTAGATCGTCAAGTCAATAAAATTATTTCTTATATCAATACAAAAACTTTAATATCTTAATATCTTAAACATGTTGTTAATAAAAAACAATTTTTATATTTAGTTAAGAATCTTTTACTGTAGCGTTAAAACTGTGGTTCTATATGCTTGTACCATCTGAAGTTCCACTCAAACTTAACAAAGGAGACTACAAACGCTCTACAATAAATGTTTAAGCAAATCCTTTATATTTTCTGACCCAACTGGATTACTAATGACCCGCTGCTCATGATAGCAAACTGTAAGCCAATAGCATACGAAATCTGCAGGGGCAAATGGACCTGGATTGGCCATGTATTGAGAAGGCCCCCTTATGACATTGCAAGG
Source organism: Paykullia maculata (assembly GCA_003055125.1). Classification (NCBI taxonomy): domain Eukaryota; kingdom Metazoa; phylum Arthropoda; class Insecta; order Diptera; family Rhinophoridae; genus Paykullia; species Paykullia maculata. The sequence continues at coordinate 5,101 of NDXZ01000944.1, forward strand.
CAAGCGATAGACTGAAATTCTCAAGACTATAGAAATCTTGGTAAATACATAAAGCAGGATGGTTTTTGAACTAGAACTAAATAAAGACCCTAACAAACGATCGATTAAAGTAAAGAGAACTCGTTGACGCTCTTTGTTCTTTTTTGAACTTTTTTTTCTAAATAAAGAAATATATATATACATATGTAGTTTTATATCAACATTATTAACATTTATTTATTAAAAATGATTGTAATAAAAGTAAACAAGGTTGTTTTATTATGAATAACTTTAATTATAATTAAACGACATATCAATAAGAAATGTGTACGAGATCTGTGTTTCTTTTTTAGTTATTCGTATTGAATTAATTATATAAACCTTTTAAACTAAAAAAAAATTCTTTTAAAGCCTATCCTGTTAAAGTAATTTTCCAATTGTGCATTTAAAAAATATTGTGCTATAAATTCTACCAATTTTTTTCTAATACTTTCCTTCCGAAACTATTTACCTGCCTCTGCTTAATGTCGTTGTTTAAAACAATATTTATTTTTCCTATCAAATGTGATTTGTTAATTGATTTAAAAGACCAAGAATTTAAAGTTAAGCTCTTCAATATTTCCAAATACTCCCGCTTACAGTAACACGTACACACACACACACACACATTTGCTCTCCCACAAATAACTATCTCACTTATGCCTTTGGTGTAGGTGCGGAAGTGTAAAGGAGTAGAATGTTTGTAGGTTGGTAGGTAGGAAGATGTATAAAACTGTTTAGTAAATTAATTCAAAAAGTTGTGTAATTATTTTTGCTAAAAGGAAACTGGCAAAAATAGAACAGACTCCCCACTGTGTGTTTATAGACAATATGCTGGCTGGTAGAATTTTCTTATCTTTAAATATTTTTGTTGTATTTTGTGGGTTTTTTTTTCTTTAAAATTTGTTCTTTGCTTTTTGCAGTTAAGTGTTTTTGGCAAATGCTTTAGTAATGTAATGGCAGATTCAGCTTCAGCATCAACCTTTTACTACGATGACGATGACGTAGTCATCACCGTATTTTTTTTGGTAGTTGCCTGTAATGTTGAAATATATTCTATTGTTGTTGTTGCTGCTGATTTTGCTCCTGTTATTTCGTTTTATTATTTTATTTGTGGAATAACAGCAAGGCTGCCAGTTGTTGGATATTAATGCAGACACATATTTTGGCAAGAAAATTCTGGCATGGTTCGCGTATTTATTCTTAATTTTTTTCTATTGCACTCTTGTAGTGTTCAGTCGTGTTCGTTGGCATCTTTTTTGGGTACTCTTCAGCAAAGGCGTTAAGGGTATATTTGTGTTTGTCAATTCATTAGTATCTTTTAATAAAAATCGTTCACAATCCAATTCGTTTTTGCTTAATTTTTAGTTGACTTAGTTTTTGGGCCAGTGAGTTTTAGTAATCTGGATGAAATGTTTTGTCTTAAGATATTTTATGAGTAAAAAATCATGTTTGTGTGCGAAAGCGATCTATTTTAGAAGGATGTTGCTCCCTTGGTATAGAGATCTGCGATCATTCAGGATTAGTGAATGTGCTGATGACTTGGTCATATTGCAAGACGGTGAGTCCCATGCTGATACTAAGGTCAAGGGGCTTATTACGCTTATACCTCCTTCGGTGTGGAGGTGGTTAAAAATGAAAAAATTCAGTTGATAAGAGAATGAATACTTTGGTTTTCTTTTTTTTTTTAAATAAGTTGCCTGCTATTGTAGCTGACAGAAGCAATTTTAGAATGGAGTGTATCACAAGCAGGCATATTTCGGTATTTATTTTACCTTGTGTGTGTTGCGGGCAGATACTGGGTGTGGGGTTTTGAAGTGAAATATGATCGCGATGTTACCTTGTATGTCAGTATATTGAAAAATTGTGTTTGACACTCTTACGGCTCTATTATATTAAAAATCTTTTAATTTAGAAATGGTACGTCGTGCTATCAATAGTTAACTACGGTTTTAAGATGATGGCTAATAATGATAAATTAGAATCTTAGATAAACATACAGCGATAGAGAAAAGGTAACGTATAATCTTATGTGATATCAAATTTGTTTTATATAATAATGTTAAAGAAATATTTTTTTTTTAAATTTTTTATATATAAAAAAGGTTATTTTTAAATTTGTCTGCTTTTTTTTTACCAGAATATTGGTCTTACCAAAAGAAAAACCAGTTTCAGTTAACGGTGTCTTATATTCGTCTTTGCACAGATTTTACGATCTTAACTTAATTTTGTTGCTGCAACTATTTGTTGTTTAATTTTTGTTTACGTTACTGCAACAATATTAAGAAACAGAATAAGCAGCAGCAGTAACAGCAAAATAATCATCAGGAAAAAATTTTAAAATCGATGTGTGTGATAACAATGTTGGCATTGTTGCAACAACAAATTCATACAATTTTCTATATATAAATATGTAAGTGAAAACTGCTGGAATGTAAATGTACATGCATACATATAAATGAGTGTTTGTATATGTGATGCCTATAAAAAAAATAACACTGATAAAAAAATACAACTAAAATAAAGGAAACTAAATGGGTGAGATGCAATTACTTTTTAATCTGAATGAGTTGTGAAAATAGTCTGGTATTTAAAACAATATTCGTGTTTTCTCAAATTCCCAACAAAAATCTAGCACAACAATCAGCACTCATCAGGAGCAGCAGCAACAACATCAGCATCCAGGCAATCAGTTTACTTTTTAATTTATACAATGGGATGGTAAGGCAAACGTATGGAAGATGTTGAGAGATATAAAAATACACACACATATACACACACTTACACATAATGTAAGGAAACAAAATCATGCATAACAAAAAAAAAACAAAAATATTTTTATTTTGTTTTTCTTTTTCTTCTTTTTTTGGATGTGGAATATTAAAAGGTGCATACAAACACAAATGCGCTACACATACGTAAGAGTGTGAACATACCCTTTTAATATTTTCTATTATATAAACACACTAAAGCGTAACGAAATGTAGTTATAATTTCTGCAGTATGAACAAATAGTACGAACGAATTTTCTCGAAAAATTTAAGAGTTAAGCCTAAACATCATATAGAAGATAAAAAATAGTGTCTATGTAGTCACTACTGAATGAAAAAAAAATGTACATGGTTGGCCGGGTATTTTTACAAAATTTCAATTAATTTCTCAACGTAAGTGAGATATTTGTTTGGACAAGTAAAATAAACGTTAAAAGAAAGCAAAGACAACCAGTTGTTTTTACACACACACATTTAAACATCGGCCATTAGAAAAAACCTTAATTTGTGTTGGAGTTTCTAAGTACAGTTAAAGCAATTTTCTGAATCAACCGGAATAAAAAGGAAAAATAAATGAAAATAGCACAGAAGAATGATACGACAAATAAAGGACTGGACTTTGTTGGTATACAAATTAAATGTGTGTGTATGTGTTTGCTTTTTTTGCAAGAAATATAAGAAAATCATTTGTTATAATAAAGAAAAATATGCATCATCATGCATAGATATGTGCTTATTTATGCCAACACTAAGCATTGTTAGAAGTGGGACATTTATTGTCGGTTTTAAATTTTAATTACTCACATTATTTCTCAAGCTGGTAATTTTTTTTACCGTAGTCTACATTTATAAATTTTTTTTTAATTTGCCACGTAGAGAATATAAATTATGAAGCAAAGATATTTGAAAGACAAAGTAAAGTTGTTTTAAAAAGAAATTTTGGTCAGAAATTTTTGTGTTTTTAGGAAATAACATACATCTGTGTATAAGAGTAATTATTATAAAGCAATGTTTAAAGTTTATAAGAGAAAACGTCTCTAGTACCTATAAACATTTTTTAAATATCAATATACCATGGAAGGCTAGAATCCCTGCTCAATTTCCAAGTATTCAAAAAAATGTTTTTTTTAAACAAATATTTTTTATTGCTAACAATTAATAAAATATTTTTTTGAATTGAAGTGCGAAATTTCCACATTCATTTTACCTGCACTGCCTTGCACAAACATGCATTGTCAACATACAAATTTTTTATACATATTTGCTCTACTGGTTAAAATGTAAATAAAATAAGGGAAAAAATCTTTAAAATATGACAGTGGAATGGGAATATTTTTACCTAAAGTAAAAGCATAATTACACAGCTACAGGTTTTCAAACGAAAGAAAAAGTTTTCAGGAGAAAAGGACAAACGAAAAACAAAACTTTACTAATGTGACACAATATAAATGGAAAAGAAAAAACTAACAATAACTCAACGGAAAAAAGTTATTAAAAGAGTGACCCAAATTTAACAAACAAAAAGTTTTCAACAAATATGGAAAAACGAAAAAATTAAATAAAGAATGCTTTGAGTCATTTTAAATTAATTATTTTTATGAAAAGACAGAAAAGTTTTAGTTATAGGAAAAAATCTTTATTTTTTTAAAGCTTTTGATAAATCTGCTATTTAATTGTTTGTTTTTTTTTCTAATTTTTAAATATAAGCTAGCACTATATACTAAATATATACTAGCACGATTATTGAAAGTTTGGTATTAACAAGTTTCTTTATAAAAAATCTAAATAAATTTTCAATTTTAAAAAATTATTAAAAAAATATTGTTAAAAAATATTTATTGTTAAAAAATTGCTATTAATTTTAAATTTGTTGCAAATACTTGTAAGAAATCGAAATCGAAAATAAACATTTTTTAGTGGTAAAGTTTTTTTTATTTTATAAAAAGTTTTTCTTGATTTTAGGTCTCTAAAAAAATTATATAATTTTCATACCCTTCACACAGGTGAAAAGGGTATATATAAGTTTGTCATCCCGTTTGTAATTTCTACAATATTTATTTGCGACCCCATAAAGTATGTATATTCTGGATCCCTTTAGATAGGGAAGTCGATTTAGACATGTTCATCTGTCCGTCTGACAGTCTGTTGAAATCAACTTTTCTCAGCCCCCCGATGTCGTACGGACACGTTATTGGTATGAAACAATCAAAAATTTCTTGCTATTGAAGATAACCAAAACCTGACAATTAACGAGATATAAGATCTATTAATACAAAAATTAATATATTATGTGTAAGACATGCGTTTTTGGGAAATATGATAATTGGCCCAGAATCAGCAAATATAGGCGAAAAGGTTTATGGAATTTTAAGCCTTTAAATACCTTTCGGACATGTAAATACATACATACAGACATACATAAATACACGTAGTGAGGGGTTTATAAGATTTGGCAAAGCCGAATAAAGTGCTCTTACTTGTTTTTTTTAAACATTTTTTTAGAAAATTAGGGAACTATTTTTTTACCTTTTATTTATATAAAACTGTATTTTTTTCAATTTAACCCATCGTTTACACATGTTTCGATTATCACATTCATAGCACATGGGTCTAGCCAGGCCCACTATACATTTTGATGCTTTTTGATATTATTATGTTAGAGCAGCTGTATTTAACCTCTTTAATTATTATCAATCGTAAAAACTTAAGCTGATTATCAAGTAAAAATTAAAATTGCTTTTTGTTTGTACCGTTCTGTTCTTTATTTCGCATGTAAAATTTATAAAAACACATACTAGCATTTGTACTAAATTCCTAAATAGCTTAAACAAGTAAAGTATATTTTTAAATGTTTCAAAAGTCCATTGTAAATCGTTTTGGTTTACAAATATGCAGGAAAGAAATTTTACATGCAAATATATAAACTCACAAAGCATTGCAATTTTCAATGCAAATTTATTGTTTTATGACCTCTTCTTATTTCATTCATTTCAAGTTTTATGATAGTTTCCGTTAATGATTTTTTCCATTAAAATCTTGTCTCTGATTGCTCAAAGCCTAGCAACAAATCTGCAGGTTGTCTCAATATCCAATAAAAATTCATTATATTATGATCTTTTTTTGTTACACATATTTTAAATTTTATGAAAGTTACGGGTAGTCCACATAAAGGATTTAAAAAAAAAAATGCAATGTTTTAATATTTCTGATAACAACTAGAAGGCAACTTAAATGATATCAATGAAAAACTTTCCTGCTCCCTAAAAATAGTATGAAAAAATAATAAAATTACTTCGTTTTTCACATAAAATATATGTGGGTCCCGCCAGACCCATGTGTTACGAATGTGAATTATATAACTATGATTTTATTCGAATTTTCATAAATTGTTTCATACACTAATAGTTGGCAATATTTAAGGAGAGTACCTGTAGTTTCAAGTCTGTTACTAAATTATAAACACATTTAAATTCAGTTTAAACTCTGAAAAGGTCTAGCCAGACCCATATTTATGTGGGAGGGTTGCCTAAAAAATCATTAAAAAATCATTTAAATTAAAGCCAACAAATATTTTCAAAGATTTTTGACTTACCCATTTATTTATAAAAAAATATTCGAGCCTTTTAATTTATTATTATTCAGAAATGGCCAGACTTTTTTTCTATTCATAAGCAAGTTTTTACCAATTTTAGTATTTTACAGATTTTTTTAATGTGTTATTATTTTTCTAATTATTTTTTACCTATGTGAGTCTTTGTTTCTTGTGTTTTATAAAAATTCAAATATTTTCTTAATTATCTTATTTATAGAAAAATTTTTGTTACAAATTTCGCTTACTGAATATATAAATGTTCTATAAAAAAATCATTGAGTAAAATTCGTATTAAAAAAAATAAGTATGACATATTTGGGATTAATTATTTAGAATTTTGATAAAACTTAAGTTAGAAGAAAACATTTTATAAAATGCAAAATAGAATTTGCTATAAATAGAATATTTATTTATAGCAAATTTTCTTTTTTGCGAATTTCCTTCAGGAAGTGTAAAAGTTTTTCGTTACTGGTTAGACTGTCGCCAGATACTATAACATGTAACTTTAAAATAAATAATAATAATTGTTATTCCAATTGTTTAATTTTTAATAATTTAATATGTTTTTCTAGTTTTTTAACCTTTTTTAAATTATTTTCACAAATTTATTATTCAAGCTTTTTATTAATTACAATTATATTTAAAACTCTTATTTTTAAATCAAAATATCAAACTTAAGAACCTATAATAATTTCCTGGCGATGCCACACAATGTAGTGGCAAAATATTGAAAAGAAAAATATTGATAATAAAAATAAAAACTATTTTTATATAAAAACAGAATTTAAGCTTAATTAATAAATTTGTAAAAAATTAGTAATATACTTACATTGTATTCTAAAATTAATCTCTCTTAAAATTGTATTCTCAAAATTTATAAAAAATTTCTTTGTGTAAACTTCTTATAGAGGCTGAATTTATAAAAAAAATTTAAATCGGTTGTTTTTAACAATTAAGCAATTGAAATAAATTTTTAGTTTTTAAATATAATTTTAAGCACAACCAATAAGTTTAAATTTGGACACAACTTGTTGAAAAGAAATGTCTTATTTAGCGAAAGTATTTTCGCCCACCTAAAAACATTACATTTCATTAACTCTTAAAATATGCTTTCAACAACAAATACACTAATGTTTCAATTCAAGTGACGAAATGGTTTTACCTCTTAGCAATGAAATAACTATTAATCAATTTCATTAAAGTAATACTGAGAAAAGTTTTTTCCTGAAAAAAAAACTGAAAAAGTGAAAGTCATTATGTCATGATTTACTGTTTAGCACTAAATACACACTGAGAAGCCATTAAAGAGTTATAAAGTTCACTTTAAAAGTAGAACAATATTTACCTTTTTTTTCAATACTTTTAATTAAAACATATTGAGTGAGAAACAAAAAAAAAAGAACATTGTTTTGCAAAACAGGATAAATCAATTTGAATTAGAAACGGTCAACAACTTAAACTGCAATTGCAACCACTGTATGTTGTAATAGCAGAAGGGAGCACATAGAAATAATGATCCAAAATGCGAATAAGTTTGCAAGTGTGATTATATGTATTAAATCATGATGATGCCGATGACGACGTCATAGATTTGGGTCATGTTTGCAATTGTAATGGAAAATGATTGCAACGACGACGACGACGACATCAACATACCAGCCTAAAGAAAATAAAAATGTTGAACAAATATAATGAACACAGCCTACATACAAACACAGTTTGTAAATGTATGTAAAGGGTAGCTAACTGAAGAAAAAAATATAAATTGATGCATGCAAATATGCGGAACAAAATGAAGTGAACAAAAAA
>NDXZ01000944.1:13336-80969 GCA_003055125.1 Paykullia maculata
AAGAAAATTTGTAACAGGGTAACACAGTAGTCGACTATAAGAACGGGAATGTCATATTTATAGCTACAGACACACATACAGTCAAGCGCTCATACACTCATTTACAATAAATAAACAAACAAACGAGCAGAATAAAAACAAACTGCATGAAGTGTTGATGCAGTTTATTTCATTTCTCAAAGAATAACACACTAAAACATACACATACGCACAAACCCAGACTAGAATAGTGCAGTATTTTACTTAAGGGGAGACCAACACAGGAAAGCAAATACACACACAAAACCGGAGTAGTAGAAGAAAAAGTATCACATATTTGTAGAAGTACACATCAAATGAACATAGCACCCATCTACCAACACATTCATATACAGCTAACTCACCTACATACACACACACATATGGACATCATATTGTCAAGGAAATAAAGATGTTCAGCTTAAAAAGAAAATATTCAAAAGGAAAAGAAATGAAAGACACGTAAAAGAAAAACAAGTTGCATTGTGTTGCACGTTGATGTTTTATTTTATGTACCCTGCAAGAAAACAATATTTTATGTTTAAATATAAAAAAAAATTTTCAAAGAGGTACAAGACTTTTGAATACCAAATGTAGTTTGAAATTTGAAGCTAAAAAATACACAAAATTTACGTATGTTTTTATTTGAAAAACGAACTCTTACTATTTTTCTTTATAAACACTTGGCTCACATCGCAAAATATATTTAGAATATTGGTTTAGACCATAGTAAGAGCGTATATCCCTCCATCTATTTCTCAACGCTCTTTATCTCTCTCTATCTCTTTCTTAAACAGTTTCTTAAAACAATTTTAAAATCCAAGGGCTTTAAAATCAACTAACCTCATCTTTATATTTCCTTCATCAAGTTCTTTCGCACTATTTTTTTTTCGTAAACAAATTTATTCAAAGCTTATAAATTTTGCAGTCTTCAACAGGGATTTTCAAGCGATTCCAAAGCTTAGTTTAACCTAATTTGCTTAAGCGCAAAAATGTATGATTTTTCCAGGTCAAATTCCTATGTGGAGGAAACTATTTTATCTCCCCAATGTGTTGGAAACGTATTTTAAAGTTTAAAAACAAACAAGTTTTTTCGGATCAAATTTAATTCTTTGTTTAAGATATTTTCTCAGTTTAAATGATGTTTTTTTTGGAAAATATTTTTATATGCTTTACAAATTCAAATTAGCAAACGTAATGATAAACTTAATATACAAACTTTTGCCACTCTGCAAAGCAAATATTAAAAAAAAAACGATATTTCTGCTTGGCATTGTCGATGTCGACATCATAAAATGCTACTATGACATGGATGGTTGATTTGACTGGATGGATGGCTCGATGCCTGCCTGTTTGGTTGTGTGGGGTAACTGGCTGGTATGAACAAGACAATTTCAGGTTTGTTAGGTTAAGGTGTTTTTGTTGTTACAGTAAGTTTTTTAGTTTTTTGTTTTTTAGGTATTAATTTTTGCCGCATCTGTTATGGGGATCATTCGAAATATCGTTAGGGCACGTTAGTGTTATGATGAAATCAATTGCAGTTAAACATACACATACACACACATAGACATTTATATACATACATACATTTGTAGCAAATAAAGCATCAGCAAAACGTGCATGTGTGTGTATTTGTCCTAGTCGTGAGACACGTTCAGCTGTATGCAGCAGTATTAAGAAAAGCAAATAAGGAAGTTCTTAATGAAGTAAATAATCAAATTGAATTTAAAATGCTTAAAGTATACTTTAACAAATGAGGAAATCAGGATTAGGGTGGAAAAATAATATAAATGAACTAAAAGGAAATCGTCTTAATTATAAAATAAATAAATAAAAATATTACAGAAAATAAGAGAATATTTTTATAATTAAAACAAAAAAAAATTAAATTGTAAAATGACAGAAATGATATACAATAACGCAAGAAAAGCACAATAAAAGTGGTTTCAACTTAAAAAATTGTTTTCAAACATTTTAATAAGAGAAAAATTAATTTCCTTATTTGTTTTCGATTATAATACGTCTTGTGCACTTTGCATGGGTGGTAGTCTAGGAAAAGTGTCGAAGAGGGCTGACGATGAAACCGTTGCTGATTTCGACAACGCATTCTACTTTTTTCAGAAAGTTCTTTCAATTATTACAAATAATATTATTTGCTTTAAATTAAAAAAAACTTAAACATAAACTGAACCAAAATAAGTAATTTTTTTTCATATGTAATAAAATAAGTTCGACATACTTCGGAATACTTCTTAAATTTTCTACCTATTTTTTTATAGCGTTGATATTGTTTTTCTCAAATTGAGTTAAAAAGTTAGGCGATTTCAAGAATTATTGACAATTGATTTACCACGAAAAACATCAATTGTTTTTGATTATGAATTCACTTTGTAAAGGTTTTCAAAAGCCTTTTTTTAATTTTGAATAAAGAAAACCGTTTGGTAATTATTTACCCTAAAAATAAAAAAACAAGAAACATGTAAAAAAGTAAACTAAAACTAAGTAAACATTAAAAGGGTAATAAACTTGTTATGTTATGATAAGAAAAACAACGAAATTCCCTGGTACAGACACATACAAAAGTTTTAAGCATAAACATTATAAGGAAAAAGAGGCAAGTTAAGACTTGTAAATATACACAAACACACACACATACACTAAACAATATTTGAATATATAAGAAAACATTTGTGTACTCATGTGTATGTTAAGAAAGAAATTCGATAAACTGACCTTCTTTTTCCCTAACGTTATTTGGAATTTTTACCAAAAAGTATTGCTACTGATAAATTTAATGGTTTACTAAAACGACAACCAAAATTAAAGAACATGAAAACGCAAAACAAAAATAAAAAATAAGGAAATAAATAAAAATAAATAACTAACACTACGAATGTTAAAAATTTTACGGCATATATGCGGACGTTAAGTGATTCTAATTAATAATGGAAATAGCTGAACAAACATATAAACATGTGCATGCTCACACTCACTTGACATACATATATGAACATGTGAACACACTTTGCTTCATGCATTTTGTTCATAAACTGTCATACGAAAAATGTACACACGAGGATCACGCAAGGTTCTATGTTGAAACAGGAAGAAAATACAAAACAAAAACTAATGACATATTGCTTTAGGGCAACAAAGTGAAATGCCTGAAATGAGTTGTTGTTGTTTTTTTCTTGTTAAATTACAAGTTTTTGTTATTTAGAAAATTTTTCCAAGCATTACGAACTACTTTAATATGTAAATACTGAGCGTATGTGTACTGGGAATTTAATAATTAATTTATCATACGCCATGACAATTAATCTACAATGAAAAAAGTGTTGTTTACTTTTTCAATAAAAAAAAAATTATAAAATGCAGCATAAAGGGTGTTTTTTTAAGCCCGAAAAAACTTTAAACTGTAAAAATTAACATAAAAAATTTAATTTTAATTAATAAAAGTTCTTATTCGAAAGAGAATTTCTGGGCATTAAAATTTCAAAATGATGTCGCTCATAAGACTTTTTCGAGCGTTGCTGGCCGTATGTCAAGAATAACACGAACATTATTGGCCTCCACCAAGGCGTCAATTGTTGCTGGCTATATATACCAGTAACTTAACGAGGCTCCCCATGAAATAATCGAGAGGTATCAAATCGCACGACCTTGGAAGCCAATTGACAGGTCCATTTTTCGAAATCAACTTATCGCCAAATTTAAATTTCAATAACTCGATAGTTGCGGTCGTCGTAGAACACGTAGCCTCATCCTATTGACATCACATCTCATTTGGATCAATGTCATCCATATTTTTAAACAAAATATCATTGATCATGGTACGGTAACAATCTTAATTGACCGTAACGCGAGCTCTGCCTTTATTTGTAAGGAGATAAGGTTCAACGATGCCACTAGCGTGTAAATCGCGGTGGAAATTTTTTTTATTATTAAACCCTTTAAGCCAAAAGTGAGCTTCATTGCTAAGCACAACGAAGTCGTCTCTAAGTTGCGCGAATTGATGACTGATTTTTGAAGTAAATCTGGATAATTTGGTAACGTTGTACAAGCGTCAATCTATTCATAATGATTTGCCAGAATGGACATCTCATGTATAGTATATATGTATATATTGAAAGCGCAGTATCACAGCAAGTTTGACATTTAACTCTGTCGTAAATTTTGTTGGGCTTTAAAAACACCCTTTACATATATTTAAAAATTCTTAAGCGAATGTCGTATTTTTGAGACAATAATGTTGATAAATTTTCAATTTATAAACATGTTTTAATTTATAATAAACTTTTGGTTCATTTCTTCCTATTAATTTATACGTATTTGTAAAAATCTCCAATTCTTTTACAGTATTTTATTTGCTTTTAAAAAAATAAAGAAACTACAACCTTAGTATATTATTATGCACCTTCAAAAGGGGCCTTTACAAAAGAAACCCCAACTTGACCTAATATCACAATTAATTGTATTCACAACTTATTGATTTACATACTTAGGTATGTACATACATAAATTAATATACAATCTAAATGAATTTACCTTCAACTTAAATTTACTCACGTAAATGCATAATCATTTTTATGCGTTAGTATGTATGTGTATTTATACCAACATATGTATGTATGAGTATTGTTTAAAGTACACATGTAATAGGTTTTCTAAAAAAATTCTTTGAATCGATTTTTCTTTTAATGATACGAAGTCTCTGTAAATAAAACAAACAAACAATACGCTTATGTTTAAATGTACATATGTATATGTATGTATAAATGTGTTTAGAAAATCTATTTGTAGATAATTGCAATATTTGTTTATAGAACTGCGTGTATGTATGGATGTCTAAATAAGAGTGTGTTTTTTCATATCTACATTTTTAATTCTCATATATAAAACAACATATAAGACATATATAAAACAACAACAACAATTAAGAAAAACTACAACAGGAAGTCCTTCAAAATGTATGAAAAAATTAAAGTAAAAAAAAAATTGAGAACTAACATTAATTTTATCTCAATCACTTGCAAAACAACAAAAAGAAAAACGAAAGAAATGTCACACATATGTACAAACACTCTTACCGACATTTACGAATCTGTTAAAATTGAATGAGTATTTTATGGTGATAGAAGAAACTTTAAACTAGAGAATATTGAGAATATGAAAGAGAGTCTGCATGTATGCCAATAACAGTCATAACGGTTTCCTTATATATAAAAACAACTATTCGTGCATGTGTTTTCGTTAGAAGAATGAGAGAGTTTATGAATGAAGTATTTAAGCAAACAGCTGTATTGTCTACAAACTATTTTAGAATTATTTAAAAAATTTTAAAGGTTGTTAAACAGGTGATGTAAGTGTTTCCAAATTTATTGAGCAAAATTTTTTTTATTAGTAACAAAATGCTAAAAATAAGACAAACAAATTAAAATCAAGGATACTCAAATATATTTGATTATTTTACTGGAATTCATTATTTTTAGATTTATTTAATTCTACTTAAGTAAAATAAATTATCCTGAAATTTCCTTTTTTGGGAAACAATTATTTTAAAAATTTTTGATAAATATTTATTTTTATTAAACCAAAACTATCACTATCTTTAATGTTTAAAACTAACAATTTACAAAAGATTTTAAGCTTTTAAGAGTATTTATTTTAGTTAAACTTTTTGTAGATTTTTTGGTTTTTTCTTTTAATTAAGAGTAAAATATATAAAATAAATATTGACAAAAATTTCATGGAAATTATTGTTTCAATTTCCTTCATACAACTCTTGTTTTAAAATTCACTCTTTTTTTTGGTATGACAAAAACTTTACTCTTACACATTTGATTTATGCCTTTTTTGAGGCGCAAGTCTAAAATATAACAAGGAGTTTGATGGAAGGACATACATATGTTAAAGTTGACTAGTTTTATCATATCAGATGTCTTCTCTTCATTAAAATCTAAGTTAACACAGACATTAATATATACAACGGGAAGTGTGTGTGTATGACAAGTATTATGAAGCATGTTAAGCATTTAATATTTGACAGAAAAGAAAAAAACTTTTTTTGAATACTAATGGTAACATAAAAATAAAACTTTTATTATTGTTAAAGAAATAACACATACTAATGCATATACATGTAAATTGCAGCTTATGAAATGCACTTCAATGAATGGTTTTTTGTGAAAGTGTTTGTGTAGCCATAAAAAATTGCGTGTTAAAGGCACTTATTTATCTTAACAAAACTGATAAAGTATAATAGCTTATATAAATAAACATAAAATAAAAAAGAAATCTATAGCCGCAAAAATAAAGTTCGGTTGCGACAAGTGACTTATTCGATTGGCAGAGCTTCGACTTCAACAAAAAAAACCTTTTAGAAAACTTTTATTGTTTAATTTTATTAAGCCATTTTAACATTTGTCTATAAAACCCTATAAAAAATAAACAAAGATTATGGTTAAAGACAAAATATAAATATTTTACAAAAACACTAAGAAAACTTATTTCGTTTACAGTATTCATTCTTGGAACTTTTTTTTTTATTAACAGTGTGATATATGTTATGTCACTCATTTCGTTTAGGTATAATTTGTCCAACAGTATTTTTCTAAAGTATAATGACACCGTTTTCATGTTCAGATACCTGAAATCAAATAAACAGGGCTTTAAAAGCTATATTTTCTGTAAAGAGGATGAATATCTTGTAAAGAAAAACATAATCTCAATATATACGCAAGGGTTTCCATAGACATTACAGCTATTTCAACTGATTTCTAAAAATACAGTAGAGGCGGATGAAAACAATATAGAGCTTGTTTAGATATCAAAGCCTTCCAAACTACAATAGGAAAAAACAAAATATTCTATAGGTTTACTAATAATAGTAGATATTTGCAGGTTATTAAAGTTTGCTGCTTCCTTGGAGTGGTTTAAGAAGGATTGTATTAATGGAATTGCAAAGCGTTCAAGAAAAGGCGTCATTTAGCAAATAAAGCCATTGTTCCAAAGCGATTTATCTCTTACAAAATTACTTCTACATAAGCACACATTTTTCTTGGGCAGATGACTGCTGAAACATTTCAAAAACATTTTTTATTTCAATAACATCAGAAATGCCGAGAACAAACATCCCAAAACTAAATAAAGTTTGTATAACTTAAGTTTTCAGAGTTAACATGGAACGAAATAAGTAGAACTGATAGAGACTTCTGACTTAATAAAGGAAAACCAGATCATCCCCATCAACTTTTTTATTATCAGGAATTTAATTCATTATTTATAAAAAATTGTTAGAAACGAACTTTAGTATAGACTAAAGATAATATTGTAAAAATAAAATTCATTTCACCTAAAATATTTGACAAAGTTTCCACAATATTTTGTATTAATGAGAAATTCTCTATAAATTTTTTATATAATAAATTAACTGACTGTTCTCATAAAATTCAACAAATTTAGTTTGAGTATTTATATTGAAAACAAAAATAAATTTTCGTAATAATTATTATTTCCTAATAATTTAGAAAAAAATTCCTTTAAATTGTCTAATTAAACAACTTGTATAAAATTTTCTATTTCCATATATTTGTTTTTACTTTTATATTTTTTTTTGTATCATTTTTTGTAAGTTTCTTTAAGTATATTTCGAATATACTGTACTTTCGCCCCTTTGCAGATTTGTGTTGCTTGGATTGAGATGAATGTAACAGCGAAAGGAAACTTTATACAAATAATTTAGAAAAGCATCGATCCGTTATAGTGTAACATTTATCTCTTTACATACTGTAAAAGTACGAGTATAAGGTTTTCTGTATAAATTTTCTTTATTGCATGTTTATCTTAATGGCAGACTTTTAAAATTAAACATATGTTTGCTCCCAGTGCGTTAATTTTAGTTAAGAACGCAACGACATGGAAAAACAATTGCATTTGGGCTTTTGGTGTTTTTCTCATCCCATAACACACAACACACACACACATACATACACTTATTTATAGTATATTTTTTTTTCTGAACAACTTATGCATTAAAGCTTGTTTAAAGTTTTGTAATTTTTTTGCGATTAAGTTTGTTCAACTATACCCTTCACTATGTGTGACAAGAAGAAATATAAGTTTGTCGTTTCGCTTGTGATATATAAATTATTTTTTTGCAAAAAAGTTATTCTAATTTCTTACTTCCTTTTTATAATTAAGATAAAATAAACTTTCTGATGATATCCTACAGACTTGAACAATCAGTATATTTAACATATTTGGTAAATACTTGCCATTACCATTCAAAAGAATCTGTGTAATACGACTAAGATATGAACGAAAAAAGTTTGACCCATTACCTAGTTTTTGATTAGGATTTTGGTTTAAAAATTCCATTATAAGCAAAACTATAGACAATAACTATTTTAAAGGTTATATAAAATATTGTTGTTGATGATTTCTTTGGGGCTTAATAATATATTTTATCAATTGTTTTAGCTTTAAAATAATTAAGTATTTTTCAGCAAAGCATACATATTACAACAACAACAAACTAAATGATTGTTGTAAAATGTGAACATGTTGCAAATACTACTTATGTAATTGATGGAAAGTGTTTATGATTCGGCACAACTCATGTAAAATTCTTACTTGTTTTTGTTTAAAGTTGCCTTCTGCTTTTATTTTATTTGCTTTCCTCTTTAACTAATTCGTCAGCTTGTGTTTTATAAGAGTTATTGTTTTTTCCCCAAAGCAAAACTAAACAAACAGAGTAACCCTTGTAACCGAACAGCCAACCAGTCAATATGTTATTTAAGTACTCAAATTCACACATACAATACTCTACCATTGTTTTGGGTCATCATTGTTTGAAGGCACTTACTTTTACTAGCAGACATTTAGTAACAGCCCAGTCTCAGACGAAATGCGAAAGAAGCCAACAACCAAAATAGCTGTCCTACAGACGTTTTAGCCATTGTCTTCGGGCATTAAGTTGTCTCACATGAATTATTATTTTGTGCGGTTAATTGATAATGTCGAATTAGCGTCCTTTTCTTAAAATTCTTTTGTTTTTCCTTAAAGTCTAGTCTGCTGTTACCTAAAGGTTTTTCTATTGTTTCTCTTTCTCTTTCCCTTCTTCTTCAAACAACTCTTTGTTTTAAAGTCTAATGTCTGGGAAAACAAAAAGCTTTTTTTGTGCCTAACAAAAACTTTTCTTTTTTGTAATTTTTTTTTTTGGATTTTGTTGCTTTGTTTGCTTATCTTTTCTTCTTTTTCATGTTTTATTATATTTTCCAAATTGAAATATACATATTGATCTTTATCTAAGAACAAAAGTTGTCACTGGTGTATTTCTTTGGCAAACTTTTCGTAGATAAATTATGAATTTGCTTTATGTTTTAAACATTTTTTTTTACATTGGTCTTTAACAGCAGTAGGTTGCGTGAAAAACATTTAAATTTTACTATGCTTTTACTTTTGTGGTATCAATTCTATGCTTTGTTTTTTTTTTCTTCAAATATCGTAAAAAGCAAATGATTCTAGGAAATTATCTAAAGTTTTTGTTTAAACTTTATTGTTGTAAAATGTTAATATGCAACATGAAAATATTTAGGATTTGCATTTGCAAATTTACAAAACTTGGGGTGTTTTTAAGATGACACTCCATTAGAATTGTAAGAAAGTCATGTGGAAAAATAGTTCCACATGACTTTCCTTAACTAATATTTTGTAAATTTACAATTTTTATTAATGCACAGTGGGTGATTTTTAAAATAAACGGCAATAAACTGTTTGCTTTAAATAAGTTTTAAGATCTGTTTTCTAAGTGCAAAAATATAGCAAAAAAATAGCCTGGAAAAATCAACTGTTAGCGGTTTTCATCTTTTGCTTTAGACTTGTTTCTACGAACCAACCACATTATTTAAATTCGCATTAATTTTCAAATTTTTTTTCTCTATGCAGGATATTTGACAGAAAAAAGTGTATCAACTCATAGAAAATTGACACGAGTTATCTATATAATGCTCGAAGTGATGCCATTTGATAATTTTACTAAAAAAATATATGAAGATCATACTCTTAAATGTACTCTTTTTAAATAATCCTAAAGCCGCTGTTGCCAGATAAGATACAAAAGTTCTCAACATATTTTCAAAAAAGAATCAGCCTAAATATATAAGTTAAGAAAAAAAATAATTAACTTGAATAAATTTTAAATTTTAGTAATAAAATTACAAAAAAGAAACAAAAATATTTAAAGTACCTTAAAAAACATTTTATTATTTTTAATACATATTTTTTTTTATATTAAATATTTTCATACATTTTTTAAGTAAGTAAAAACCCGAATTTTTTTTAAATACATATTTAAGTCAAGTTTTTCAAAAACACCAAATGTATAGCCTGCAATTTTCGCACTATAAGATTAAAGTTTGTTTTAAAAGCTTTGGTTTGTAAATTGTTTTCCCCAATTCTGCTGGCAAAAAGCTTGCGCCATTTAGGACAAAAATTAAATTGATCAGTTGAAGGATACTGTACATTTAGTTATATCGTAGTTTTCTATATACATAGAAACTAAAACAAAAGATACTAAAAAGCTACTTTACCGACAACCAACTAGGGAAATCCTCCATATATATCAGCTTTTATATATTGTACTTACTAGCTATTACCAGACAATCAAATGAAGAAATACCCTTTAATACAAAATTTTTGGCCCCCAGATTTTCCACTTAGGAGTTTGTATAGAAACACCCAACCTGGCAACACTGCTGTTAACGTTATGAGTCAATAAAAAATAAGATTCGAATTGATTAACAATTGTGTCTTCATTTTGAATATATTATCGCTTTATTTTTGGGACACCTTTTTCAAGTACTTTGTGTTTGTAGTTTTTTTTTCTAAAATGGCGAATAGACAGCCGTTAGTGTGATTAAGCCCTTTAGGCTTTTTTCATTAGGGTTACATTTAATTGCTAGTATATGACAACAATTGGGCAACCTTTAAAAAGCTGCATGTCAATATCGAATGCAAAATTCTTGATATTTCGGCCGATTTGGGTTATAGAAAATAGGGTTCAGCATATGAGGTATTTCATAAATAATGCCACCGATTTTACTTTCATTTCTATAACTAACTCACAGTTCTTTTATTTAGAAAAAAGAAAAACTTTACCATTATTTTACAAAATTTTACAAATTATATTTTTTAGTAATTTTTTTAATCCAAAAAATAATTGGTAATTTTTTTTTATAAAATAAAAAGTGATAAACTTAATTATAAATAAATTCCATTATCTTTTTTGAAACGAATATTAACAGCAAATCTTTTGCTATAATAATATGATTTATCAATAATTTCTAGTCATTCTGGTTTAAGTTTTACTTTTTTTCTGTAGATTTTTGATTGAAATTAAAGTTAATAGTAATAATCAAATAATTCTCTTTAAAAATTTTATTTCCCGAAACCTTATAAGCCGTTTTCGGTCCGTTTTCAATAAAAGCAATAGTTTTAATCCTCATTTTTAGTGTTGAAGAAAAATTGTATAAATTTAACCCTGTGTGGATACAGGGGGAGGAACATGGGATTGTACCACTAAACTCTAATAAATCTAAAAACAAATATAATATTTTTGGTTTTTGGTCATCATTTCTTAATCTGTCATATTTAAATAAACTGATTGTCTTTAAAGAAAACTTGAATTATTTCATTAATAAAAAATATTCCTTTAAATATTCTAATTTACTAAAGTTTTTTGAATTTTAGTAAATAAAAAAAAAAAAAACAAATTTTTGTTTTTAACATTTTTTTTTTAAATTTTGCTAAAACGTAAAAATAAAATTGTCATAAAAAGAAAATATATCTCATAAATTTTCAATACATTTAACAGTAATCTTTACTATTTTATGAAAGAAACAGTTGTGATAAATATTCTATAAAACTTATTATTTTAATAAAACAAAAATTTGTCGTAAATTTTTTTTAAATCGAAAATCTATTGTAGGTTTCTTTTTTTAGTACCTAAAGAGCCGGCATAGAAGTGAACATAACTTTAGTTATATGTTTATGTTTATTTGTTGTTGTTGTTATTTTATTTATTAACTTTAAAATTTTTATATTTGTTTTTTTTTTCTTTGCTCTTATTTCATTTAAAAATCTATTTTCCCTTTATTTTGTCGCCTGCTGCTAACTTTATCATTTCCATTAGCGGCGGAAATGAAAATATTCTCATTTACTGTCTTACTTTGTTATTGTTGTTGTTTTTGTTTTTTGTATATTTGTTATCGTTACCGAGTGCTTGTATGTTAAAGTGTGTTCACAAGTGCGTATGTATGTTTGCGTTCGTTTCCACTTACTGTGGATAGTTGTTAAGGTTTTTTGCACACAAACCTGAAGTACCCCTTCATTTCCTAAGCCTAGAGCTACTCGTTTCTTTTATCAGTTCCCTTTTGATTTCTTTAGTCGGTTGAATTCAATTTCAATTTATTTAAATTGTTTTCAGCGTCATCTTTTACATACTTACCAGTTTCAATACCAAGAGTGTCGTCACTTTGCCCGACCGTTTTAAAATATTTGATTTTCCCTTTTTGGCTCTTCTCTTATCTTAATATTGTTGTGTCACAGCATTGAAGCCAGAAATCGTTCATACGCGTCATAAATTTTAAGATTTCTACAGAAAAAAAAGTAAAAGAAATACGAATATTAAATTGCTGCAAAATACAAAGCTTTCAGTTGATAAAGAAACATAGAACAACAGTCGAATGGGTGGAGGGAGAAACAAACGGACGGATGGATGGCCGGGAAGGGACAGACAGACGATATAAACTAAACAACCAAGCCTAGAGTCCAATTTTCAGAGTTAAGTTGTAATTTATCGTTATTTATATTTATATTTAGTTTTTTTTTCTTTTAGCTTTTAAGTATTTTTTTTTCACATTGTGTTGTTGTTGTTGTTTATATGAGAGTGTGTGTGTGTGTGAGTGCATTGATTTTTTAGTGAGCAACATTAAAATATTGTGATTGTCACTGATTGTAACTCAATGGGAATTGACATCAATTTTTTTTAAATATTTTTTTCGCTTTGCATTTGATTGAAGAATGAGCAGAGGGTGATAGAGTGTTTAAAAGATAAAATGTATATTTATTATTATAAAAAAATATTTACTATGGCAATTTCAATTGGTGCAAAACTTTATATTTCAATTACAAAAATTCTAAATTGTTTGCTGAAGCATAAAGTAGTTAAAATTAGACAGCAGCGAAAAAAATAAGTTAAATATCAGTGAATTATTTTTGATAATAACAAGTCTTTAAAGTATAAAAATTTATGTTTTGGAGAAATTTTAAATGTTATAAAGAAAGAAGAAAATATTAATTTTATTTTTATTGTTTCTAAAAATACTGCATAAATCGGTCTTTTCAATGTTTATTATGAGTAATTTTCGTTTTATTTTAATAAATTTTTTACATAAGATTTAAGGAGATCAATTCCATTAATATGTTTTATAACATTAAAAAATATTAACCTCCATATTCATAAATAATTTATAAATTTATTAAAGGTTTATAAGACAGATCTCTTTTACAAACACTGTTTAATTGACCTTTGTTAGCTTTATAAATAGTTTACTGTATGTTTTATTTGCAAATAAAATTATTGTGAGTTAAAAGTTTAGCCTTATTTAACAACTCCCGAAAATATTTAATTATTTTAAATTTTTTTTGAGTTTTTTACAATTGAAACAAGTAAGAATGCTACATTTGGCTGTGCCGAATCCTAAAAACCTTCCACTAGGTACATAATTTATCATACAATACATTTCTATTTTGAATCGCTTATCATGTAATAGAAGAAAAAAACCATTTACAACAGTGATATTTAAATAACATATGAAATAATGTTGTATAATAATACAATTCCAGCCAAAAATAAGAGCTATATTTGGCTGGACCAAATCTTACATACCCTTCATCATGTGTGGCCTATTTGGGCAAATGGTCAAATTTTTTTCAAATATATCTTTAGTTCATCTCAAAGCTGCAAAATAGCAGTCGTTTTTTGTGCTTATATCTTAGATGTTTATAAATGGATCTTGCCAGTTTTAAAAACCGATCAACACATACAACTCTATGTGACCTATGGAAGCTGCGAAAACTTGATTTCAAACAACACAAGGACAGACGGTTGCAAATGAATATTGTAGAAATTACCACATGTGTGGAGGGTCAAATTAGTATAATAAACGTTAATTTTGGATTCTTTAAAAAGTTCAAAGTGTTGATTAAGTTTTTCTTCTGTCCTTTATTCTTTAAAGAAGAGCTTTTCCCAGCTCATCACTTTAGGCCGGGCACATAGAATCCGTCATACGTTATCCGTCGTTATTTTCAACTGACAGCTAAGTTGCAATACATGTTTTCTTATTAACTTTTGCCCATTCAGTACGTCACCGTCAAGGCAAAGTACTAAAGTTGGGCACCTTTAACGTACGTTAAGTAGTTTGACAACTATCAGCTGACTTTTTACTTAAGCTTTTTGTGTTGGGTGTGGATTTGATATCCGTTTACAAAGTATTAATTGTGCCACCTTTTTTCGTTGTCACGTTAATGTCAGTTAAAAATAGCGACGGATAACGTATGACGGATTCTATGTGTCCCGGCCTTTAATTTGCAATAAATTTTTGAAATTTTGTTGAGCATTAATGAAAGGGAAGCATCGGCCTTATATAGATTCATATCACTGCGACTGTGATATGAATCTATATATTTACCTGTTGCCTTTACTGGGTTTAAAATAAATATTTTTTGTTTTAGTAAAACAAATTCTTCATCAGACAAATGTATTTTCAATTCACAAAATCGTTTGCAAATATCAAAAAGTGTGACCGGGATCGGGATTTCGGGATTGGCATCCCTACGCTGAATCAATTGACCTGGACCTTTATCGGAATACAAAAACACTGCTTCGGTATGTATATTAAAAGGAACAGCGTTAAAAATACCACTAATTGATAAAATCTCCATGAATATTCGTTTAAATAAGGTAACTACATCAATATTCGGCCTCTAACGTTTTAATATTTTTAAAATATTGTTCATCAGTTAAACATGTTGTTCTCTGGTGAATCTCGCGTTACCTTTTACATTGCTTAAATTGGATAAAAAGAAACACTTAATACACTAATGCTAACCGAAAACAGAATAAAATTAAATAATAAAATTGAAAACAGTAAAAAGCAGTCTTCTAGTGTTGCCATAAGGTAAGGAATTAATAAAATATATTTTAGTTAGTTTATATTAGTTTTTTTTAAAACTTAATTATTAAAAAAAATATAAATAATAATTTACCAATTTTTTATTATCCTTAAAATATTTATTATCCTTAAATAATTAACTCAATATTTATTACTAAAAATTAATCCTGTATTCTCAAACTATATTTTGAACACATTATATGTAGTAAAACAAACTTAATAACATTCGATTAATCAAAAAGGTGATGAAATTCGATATTTATATTGATAGTTTGGCAATTGATAATAAACACAACAAAAAGCAAAAAGAAAAAATAAACAGTCGCAGTAGCAGCTGTATCGACGCAGCAAATGATTGAACTAATTGAAAATGCTTAAGTATGTAAGATTCACCAACACATGTTTATTAAAACGATATTTTACAAATGATACCCCTTTAATGTGTTTACATGAACAAAGTATTTTGAAATTTTGGCCATTAAGCGTCAGAAATAATTAAAATGATTTATGACAGGAAACCCTCGAAAATTGATGGAAATAGATGGGACGGAAGTGAGCGCACACATACATACATAAATACTAAAACGCACATATGTTTTAATGTAGTTTATTACAACAACAAAATGTACAATATTAATAATATTTACAACATTAATAAAATATTTTTTTATACGTTCATACACATACATTGACAAAAAAGTTAATGAACTTAATATAAATGTTTTTTTTTTTACTTTTTAAACTTAAGTCGCTTATCATAAACCCACCATTTAATTACAACATTAATTTCAAAAACGTTTATTATTTGGTTAATTCTTTTTTTTTTATAAAATCTGATTAAGCACATTTTATTTTGCACTAGAACAAATGATTTTAGTTTTACAAATAAATTTTTGCCAACAAAATTATGACAAAATTCTTTTACGTGTCCCTTCATTTCATAATGCCTGTGTAGAGAAAAAAAACCAATCAAATGTAAATGAAATTGCAAAATGTATATAAAATCTTTATATAAAAAAAAAATTGTACACTTTCATTATTGTGATTAAACTGCTTGTGCATTTAGTCAAGTAGAGTTAACCTCGAGCTAAGCACAACTGAACAGTTACTGGGTGGTGTTGAACTGTAAAAGGACATTGTCCTACATTTGCATTGGCCGGCTAATCAAATATAAATGTTCATGACTGAATGCATGCGGTCATTAAAACAATTTTAAAAAAGTTAGTGTTATATACACAGTGTTAGACTAGAAGTAAAAAAATAAAATAAAATAAAACAACTTCAACTGCAATTAAAGGAATATGGATTAAGAATTTAGTTTTTAAACCTTTAACACGTTTCTAAGGGTCGTTTCACTTGGGTCGTTTTATTTAGTCGTGGTTTAAGCAATAAAAATAAAAACCTATTATGGACATTTGTTTTAAGTTTGAAAGCTTTAGTTTAATTGAAACGATCTGAGAACACGCAAAGCAATAGAATTTCAAGTAGTTTTTTTTTCTTACACTAGTCTGACTCGGTAAAACTATTGGAAGTGGCCAACAACCTGCAGACACTTGGCGTTGATTTTTCTAAGAAGCAAAAATATATTGCATTTTTTATAAAATATATAGTTTTTTGTAAATTGTCTATTAAATCAAAATTTTCCATTAAATTTATAAAAAAAAAAAAAAATTATCGCAAGTTTCTTATAGTTTTTATGATAAATTTCCCTTTAAAACCACAATTAGCACTAAAATGTTTATTAATTGTGAATTTCTTCTTAAATATCTATAAACTACATGTTATCGTAGATTTTAAAGTAATGAAACGAATATCGTAAAAGCCTTAAATGTCAAAAATTATCGTATATTTAATGTTATTAAAAGAAATGTATATAAGTTATTCGAAATTTTTTTAAAAATTAAGAAACATCTTGTTAATTTAGTTCAAAATTGATCGGATATTTTTTTAAATAAATATTATCATTACCTCTTTGGGAACCACTGCTCTAAAGTGTTGCTGTATTGTGTGTTAGTATTGTGGTCTTAAAAACCAAAACAAAACTGCAAAATGTTGGTTCTTCGTGTGAAATTTAAAACAAAATTCGTGTTGGAAATTAGCGCACCCTTTTATTTTTTGTTGCCTTAATACTTTTTATTACGGATGTACAATTATTAACGGCATATTTACATGATGGTGTACAGAACTCCATGGCCAAATAGTAGTTGTTCCTTTACTTCCCAAGTTGTAGTAAAATAACGTTATTAATTCTCTACAGCGATTAGAAAATGTATCCAACTAAAATAAGTGGACACCTTGAAGTTCCTTTTTATATTTTAGGTATAAATGTCAAATTTAGGCAAAAGAAAAATTAATAAACGTTATTTATGTCCTAATAATTTAGAGGATTTACGGTGATTAATTGCTGCGGTAAATATGAGCAAAAATGTGAATTTTTGCATTTAAGATAAGAAAAATATGTGGTCAGTTGGGATTTTAAAATGAAACTTGGCCTTTTTGAAATAAACTTTAATTTATGGTTTTAATATATTTCAATTTATACAGGATTTAACTGGCCTTGGGCTAAAAAACTTACCCCCATGTTTACAAACAATTTATAACTTTATTCAAGATTTATAAGACAAATTTTTCATATAAAATCAGTTTTATAAACCTTTAATAACTTTTTAATTTATTTATGAATATGGGGTTTAAAATATAGAAAAGTGTTTCCTTCAGGTTTTTAAAAAAAAATACACATTTTTAAAAAAGCGAATCTTTTAGTTTTATCAAATTGATTATTTTACATAAGTTTTTATTTATATCTTCTCTTATATATTTCATTTTGTGTCTAAATACTTTGATTTTAATACCCTTAACATTTAATATTAAAATGCCGTCATTAGCTTAACAAAGGACTCTTACGTTAGACTTCATAACATGGTTTTAGTCTGGCATGTAGATACAAAAAACAAATGACTATTTTAAATGCTTTTATGCTTAGAAAATTTTGAGTTGTGTTTAAAACTTACAATAACTTCCTTTAATTGCCAATTTAATTGGGAACCACAAAGCACAAGCCCCTTAATGTCTTTTGCAAGTCATAACACCTTCTGCTATAGCAAAATAAATAGTAATAAAACTAATAGAAAATCATCATAGGAAAAATCAAAGCCCAGCTATTAAAAAGGACTATTACAGAATGGGAGAGACAAACATACTAATTATTAAAGGTAGACCATAACTATTAAATTTAATTGTTTTAAGAAAAAAAAACTTAATAAATAGATTGAAAATTCTAATCACACAAAATTTACGGCAGTATAACGTAAAATTTTATGGTGAAAGAATCTGAATTTAGTTTAAATGTAAAACATTTACTTTGATTTATATTTTTTATAAACGATTTATCTCAACATAATCTAATTTGATTTACTTAAACTCTACCCCTAAGACCATTTTATTCTGAACCAGTATTTGCTACAAAAACGCCCAACAATTATTACGCGAACTATTCAAGTGAACGGAAACACTTTTGCCATTTTTTCTCTAAGAAGTGTTTTTTTCTATCATCATGCAATATTTAAATTAATTCATAGTTTTTGTTTAACGTTTAATATTTTGTTTCTCTCTCTCTCTCTCTGAGTATATTTCCTTTTGCGTGCAGGCATGTTAATATTTTACTAACTGTCGTTTGAACGGTTGTTGTTGTGGCAACTCTACGTCTGTCCACAATCATACAATGTTTTAGTAGAGAAATATGAAAAACCTATGAGAAGTGAAATATATTAGTAAAATGTTATAATTTACAAAAGTTTTTTATAAAATATTGTACATGGAAGTTACAAAGTGTCTATGTAAGGAGAGCTAAATTAAAAGGCAGAGTATTTGCAATTTTTAATCGAGTTTGTAACATTTTTTCTTCTATTTTTCAAATCCACTATTTATCAAATTATAGGTAAAATTTACATTTTAAGTATAAAATGTCTACTAAATTGCTATTGCATCAAAAATAATTTTTCTTTTAACAAAATTTAATTAAAACTGTTGCTCTAAAAATTAAAATAAATATTTTTTTTTAATTTTAATTTGATTCATAGAGAGTTAACAAACTTTATTTAAAAAAAGAAAATGAAGCTATTTTTAATTTTAATTTGATTCATAGAGAGTTAACAAACTTTATTTAAAAAAAGAAAATGAAGCTTTTTGGAACAAATATTGCTTTAAGGCGCATTTTTCGACTTGCATCAATTTGTATTATTGGTGCCAAAAACACATGTCTGATGGATGCTCTGGTAGGTTTATTTAGAATAATACGATTTCATTTGTTTTTCCGGGATAACAAACCTCAAAACTTGTTTCAATTTTTGTTTTGAGGGTTAAGAAACCCTAAATAAGAACAAGGGTATAAGAAGTAAACCGGGTGTTTTTTTATAGAGGTATGAAACTTTGAAATGTAATAAAACAAAGATAAATTTTTTGAATTAATATAAAATTTTATTTATTCGAAAGATAACCTTCTGGCATATGACTGCCACGTCTGGCTCGGATGTAGTCTAATATGGAGGTCCGATTTTCGATAACTTTTTCCAACATTTGTGGCCGTATATCAGCATTAACGCAGCGAATGTTGTCCTCCAAGTAGTCAATCGTTTCAGGCTTATCAACGTAGACTAGCGACTTCACATATCCCCACAGAAAATGGTCTAGTGGTCTAGCGTTTCAATCTCGGAGACCAATTCACCGGTCTGAAACGTGAAACTATGCGGTTACCAAACGTTTCCTTCAAAAAATCAATTGTGGAATGAGCTGTGTGAAACCAGAGCTCCTGCAAATCATTGTTGTTCACTTGATGAACGAAAAAGTCAGTAATCAAGGCTCTATAGCCGTCACCATTGACTGTAGCTTCATTGACCGGCATCGTTTTAAAAGAAGTACGGACCATTGGTTCCGCCAGCCTATAAAGCACACAAAACAGTTATTTTTTCTGGATGTAACGGTGTCTCGACACACACTTGATGATTATCATCAACCCAACTACGGCCGTTTTCTTTATTGCAATATCCATTCAAACAAAAGTAAGCTTCATCGCTTAACAAAATTCTCTTATAAAAATCGGGATCAACAGCAATCTTGTTTTGGGCCCAATTTGCACAATGTGGAAGAGTTGTTCAGGCGTCAGTCTATTCATGTTGAAATACCAGACAGCTGACAAAATGGCCGCGAGTTAAAAAAGAGTTGGCAACTTAAGGTTTTATACATTTAAAAAAAACATCGTTTATAAGGGTTTCAAAAATTCTGGTTCACGACCCTAATGAAAGGGACAGAAATTAAATTTCCTCAAGAAAGATTTTTATTAGGCATTATTAAGGTCTTTTTTTTATCAAATTTTATGGTTAAATGGAGCTTTATGATGAATTTTTTTACAACTTTCTGGAACTCAATCGGTTTCTTTTGATAAGGGCTATAGCAAGGGCCCCTTAAAAGCTAGAATGAAACAGTTTTGCTGTGTACCTCCCGGCTGAAGTTATTTGCTTTTAGGCTGAGTTCATTTGACAAAAAAGTTTTTGGCTTTATTTTTCTTGAAAAGACTGATCTAGTTATTCGAGCCAGTTTACATTGATAATATTTCTAAAAGACTAGTGGGACGCGTACTCCAACCTCTTGATTTTGAAATATGTCGGCTATGATTTGTTTTAAAAAAAATGCTTTAACTTAGGCATTAAACAAGTTAAGATTTACATATTCTTGACTGCACGAAAAACCCACATTTCAACAATATTAACAACAATGTGTTTACTTAAAAACTATTATTGCAAACAAAAAATCCTAATAATAAAAAAGAAAATAGAAAATAAAATAGGCTTTAAAATAACTCACCATAATAATACAAATAATTATTTATTTTTTTATTTGTCATATGATGTCACGTCAATAAAAGTCAACAGTTTATTAAATATGTAGTTGAAAAGTAGTTATTATACAAATATTAAACTAAAAATAGCAACAAAGGAAAAAAATCTAGATTTCTTTATTTTTTTTTTATATAGAAAGTTCGTATCCTAATTACTTCCGCATGTAAATATGACATATAATTAGACATGCCACTTGTATTTATAAACACTAACACAGGCATACGAATGGGGGTTTTTCCAAAGTACTTCATGTGATTTTTAATAAACGGCCTAGTTTCGCTTTTGCCTCCCGAAAAATATGTTAAAGGCAATAACAATGAACAATTGCATGTGATTTTAAGTAAATAAAAAAACTTTATGTTAGACTACACGACTACTACTACATGCTATTGTGTGGAGGTAAATTTTGTTCTCCTTTTTGTTTGTTTTATTTTATTCCAGTCCAGATATCAATCAATTTTGTTTATGTTTTATTTATTATGTATAATATTTGTTTAGGTATTAGCGACGACGTATCTGATTTTATATGCAAATTTTTGTTTTTATTAAAATAATCAAGTTATTTCTATCCAAAAGTGCGTAGTAATGTGTCTGTAAATGTGTAATATATTTGTAAATAAAATTTAAAAAATATGTAAATTTAATTTGATGTTTGTTTAAGCAACGAACTAATTCTAGCCTGGGGCGAATTTATAATTAACATTTATTGAATTTTAGACAGCTGATGCTTTTGTTAAAGTTTTCAGTTGGCCTACAGGAAAACTATTTGTGTTTAAAGTTTACAACTATAAATATCCCAGCAAATAAAAGCTTTAATTTGTTAACGTAACTAGTAAATGCCTACTGCTTCCTTTACTGCCTTTTAAAATTCAGCAGTTTTTTAAATAAGATCATTTGCGATCTCTTAAGCAGAACCTCTACGCGAGGAAACTCATACAATAAACTTGTAATCTATCATTAGAAGGGGGAGCGGTTCACAACTACACACTACCTTACAAAGCTTCTTTCGAGGCAGCATTATTTTTTGCTGGGATAAAAACTAGTTGAATACCAGCAGATTAAATTGTAACATTTTTGTTAAAGCCCCTTATTTGATAGGTAGAATAACAAAAATATTTTATATTTTCCAGGGTTGTCAGATTTTATTTACCAATTTTTATATTGAAACATGAAAAGGCTTCCCCTATACTCTTAGTATTAATAAAAAAAAGTTTACAAAATCCTAATGATGATGGTAATAAATAGTAAATAAAAAATTATTTCCAATGATTATTAAAAAGTACACTGACTAAAGACTACTAAAGTAAACACAAAACTAAAAACGAAGTCCTTAATAGATGGGGACTAAAGTTTGCAACAAGATGATCAACTATCGGAAAAAATCGTCCTGTTGTAAACTCAAATGGCAACCCTGCCTTTTACACGTAAGAAAATTATATTGACGCTTAGGAATATACATATTTAGCGAGATGAAGAAGAAAGTGTCAACGGTTATTAAGTAAGAATTTAATTATTTCAAAGGCTGACACCAAGACACCATATTAAGACCAATTTGCAATTACGTGCCATCAATATTTTCCATATTCAGCTAAAGCCATAGGGACTTTAAACCAAAAGCAAACCAACTAATGATTAAAATTCAACCAGCAGTTACAAGTTTGAACCAACTAGTTTAATTGGTTAGATTTTTAAATCAATTCAGTGGTTTTTACATGTGTGTGTGACGCATAAATTATATGTGTTTGTACGTATGACTGTGTGTGTGTGGTAGACCAAACGAAATGGTTAATCTTTATTTACATTTGCTTTGTTTGTTTGTTTGTTTTTTTAACGTTGATACATTCTGTTATTAAAAAGAGATTAATGTTGTGACTCTTGTGATCTTTTATGTTAAGCATTAAATAACACGTGTAGTGCAGGGATTTTAAATGAAAATTTACACCTTTAACTGAATTGAATGAAAATTATTATTTACAACATGCAATAACGACAACAGCAATATCAACAAATAACTATTAACAGTTGGTATGGCAAAAAGCCATAATTCAAAAAGCAATTAAAGCCCAAAAATGAAGGTATGAACTTAATTAAAATAAGACTACGAACGTTAAAAGATTAAATCAAAAGTTAAGGCAACAAAAAAAATAAAACGTAACATAAAATAATTGTAGCCTATAATGAACTAACAAATAAACACTGGAACGAACGCACATACACAGCTTAACTTGTATGGCATAAAAAGGACACAACAGTGAAAGCAATAACGAATACAAACCTTGTTTGTAACAGAGTAGATGTATGTATGTATGTATGCTGTTACTTGAGTGTAGTTCAAAGCTTTGAAGTTAAAAAAGAAAACAAATTTATATATAAGAAATTTTTTATCATACCCATAAAAGCATATGATACTGTTGTGGAGGAGGCGGCAACAAGAGTCAGTAAAACACTGCCGTTTTTTTTTCGTTGTTCATTAATGTTTTTATTGTTGCTAATGATGTTGATAAAATATCGTAAGGACTATAAGAGCAACAACACGACAACACAAGAAGCAATATTAACATTAACAACTAAAGCAATATAAAGGCTGGTTATGTATTTTACCCGTCCATGGTAAAAATATAATTACAAATTTTTTGCACAACTATTTGTTTGTATGCGTACATGACAAATACACATACATACAGATGTATGTTTGCAAGTACATAAGTACAAAATTATTCGTTTTATACTGCTATATATAGCTGACGCTGGGTGTCCTCTATTGCTACCGTAGCATATGTATTGTTAAGTTATAATTTAGTAAACTACACAAGCGTACAAAAAAAATATAAATATAATAGTCACAGTTGCAGTCTTTGTTGTTTATACAAATATTATGGCAATCATATTAATTCTTTGGTATTTAGAAAAAATATGGCTACCAATACTCTGACAAATCAAACGAGTTGCTATAAAATTACTATTAACGTATTATAACAAGAGATTTGGTTGGGTAGTAACAGAGGTTTTTTTTTGGAGGCCTAGATTATTAAGGGCCTTATATTAGATTTGTTATTGAATAAAAGAATGATCACTTATTGAAGTTCCCTTTACTAAATATATGTGTGTGAAAATATATCTAAGCTCCTTAAACTTTGATTTACTAAAAGTTTATGAATTAGTTTTGTTTCGACTTAAAACTTAAAAATTATTTTCTAAAAATGTTATACAGGATGGCGTAAAACTAATGTCATAATGTAAATTGCTACCACGAAATAAAAAAATGGGCACTGGGGCCGAATTATGGCACTCGTGATCGAATAACCTTGCCTAATAAATAAAATTTTCTTACGTATCGAATGAATGGATTAGTGCATTCGATAGCTCACGTATCGAGATTAAAATAAAATGTGCCAGATTTTTTAACATTTTCATTGAACTAAATTATGTTTTGATAAAAAAATCAAATTAAAAAAAACATACTTTTTGTCTATCGTCTGACGAAAAACATAGATGTAATGCTATAGAAGACAAATGTGACACAATAATGATCCACTGTTATCACCGGCTACTGCGTAAGAATATTACATTATTCTATCACAATATCTTTAAAATTCTTTCTTTTATTTAAGGTTCATAAAGCATTTTAGAAATTAAGAGGAGGCATTAAATTTTATTCTTTCCGAGCTTCGTTTTGAAGGGCATACATATGTCCACTGCATTACCACCGAAGCTGCAGCTTGACTTACCCATATCCCTTTTAGCCAGTGTATGTTTTCAATATACTATACATATGTATCTGACTACTTGATCAGAATGAGTCAAAGCGGAGTTTGCAAAACTTTCAACAAAGTATTAGCTGTGTTTGAAAATCCTTGAATTTTCACCAGATTAATCGTGTTTATGCAAGAAATCATTCAAAAAATAAAATTTTTATTAAAACTTACATTTTTATAATCTTTTAAGTCACTTGAAGTAAATAAAATTCTTTTCGATTTTAATTCATCTAACGAAGAACTTTTCGTAAGTCAGAGGCCTGCCTAATCGCCGCTGTCGATATCAAATGAGCTATCGTATAAGAAAAAAGTTCGATCAAATTTCAAATTACAACATTCGATTCCTGTCGATTTTATTTTATTTGAAATAAAATAAATACATACATACGTTTAGAAAAAAACAAATAAAAAAGTACAAAAAATGTAAGTAGAATATATTTCTTGTTTTTTTTTTTAATATTTTGCAGAAGAAATTCAATCAACGTTTACTACTGCTAAGTAATTTGTTCTCATCGAAATCGGAAGATTAATCTGGCGTGGTGATGATGCGCGTACGAAGACAGATGTGAGACAAAAGTGACCCTCTAACTTTGCTAGGTAAAGCGTAAGTAGAAAATTTACTTTAAAGCAAATGTGTATATTTTAAGTTAAATGCAAATTTCATTTATAGATTTAAATAGCGATTCAGATTGTCATAAGCAGCTTTTAGCTACATTCTCGTGCGGCTAGATGAACACATGTCAACAGGAATACCTTTTAAGGCATTAGTTAGCTGCAACTCTTTCACTGTTTGCTACTAGTAGCTTTTAGCATGCAATTGGAAATTATTATTTAATTGAAAATTAACGATTAAACACTCATTAAAAAAATAAATAAAATATAAGTTTTATACTTCTTTTACTTCTTTGTAGACCACACAAACTAAAATATTTTTTTTTTATGATTTACGACAGTTTTTTGGTGTCGAACAGTTTTACAAAGAAAATACTCGATCGATGACTTGATATCTAAAGCTATCATTTAAATTTTTTTATTTTTTGTTCGATATCGAGTGCCATAATTCCCCAAAAAAAAAGTCAATCAAAACGACTCGGTATCGACAGTGGCGATAAGGCCCCAGTACTCGAAAGCACACTCGTTGAATGCTTTCATCCGAATGTTTGATAGCTTTACTCGATAACGAATGCCGTAATTCGGCCCCTGTTATTACAAAAAGTTTATTTGTTGCCAACTAATTCTGTATCTTTATACAGCATATGTAGTGGTCAAAGCCCAATGCTATTTGACGCTATTTGCGAAATTAAGACACATTCAAATTATCATATTTCTTTTGCATATAGAATGCATAAAATTTTAGACTATGGCAAGTGTAAATACGGAAATTAATTTTATTTGTTTTCACCAAAATATGTTCTTTATGTTATATATTTTTATTTAACATATCTTCGTACAGGGCCTAAAAAATCCAGTATCAGTTACATCGTTATCTAAAAATTGTTTCTGCTTTTGGCAGATTTATCAGCACCCAGTTTGGAAACGCGTAGCATTTGTAAGAGTTCAAGTACTAGTGAATGTATTTAGTTATTCTGGCTTATTGTGTATTTATTTTTGTATAACCAAGTACAAACATTAAAAGTAAACAACTTCATTGAATGTACACGCAAATGTAGGGTGCTCCAAACATTACGATAGCAGCTGGTATGATACATATTTTTGAATTTTTTTGTTTGATTTTTTTTAAAGGATAAGGGTTTTGGTTATATACGAAACAACAGACCCTTTAAATATTATTCAATAAAGTTTGGATGAATATGGAAATACCCCTGAAGCTGTTTAATTTAATGGTACAATTTGTATACCAATTAAAAGCAATATCAAACTGTGATAGCAAACTTGTTAGTTGTTTAAGCCAAAGCAAACGCATTTTTAAAGTAGATATTTTCCTTCCTTGACTGCAGTTCATAATCTTTCCAAATAACTAACAAAATAGAATACAATCATGAGTAAATACCTTAAGGTCACATATCAAAACGGGGTCTCATACTTTACACATCCACTTTTTGATTTTATTGTACGACTTATTGAAACCAATAATAAAAATTTAACCAAAAACCTCTTCATAATTTAAGGATTCCATTGGGAACTTTGGAACACCCTATTAGTGTAGGTGTAAGCACTGTGCCATATACGTTTTTGATAATATATGAGTAAATAAATACAAACAAATATTACAATTTCGTGTGTATGTGTGTGTTTGTTTGTGTATTTTGTGGTGTAAGTGTAAGAAAACAATAAGAATAAATTGTTACATAAGAGCTGGGATGGTGCAATAATAAAAACATTAAACGCAAACATTAGTTACGCATACCATACACAAAGAGAACACACAATACAAAAAGCTACTGCAAAGGTAAAATAACAACAAAAGGAACATATATAATTAACATCTACTGGTAACTTAGAAGAACACGGTGACAGCTAAGGGAAGATGTAACATCTATTTTAACTATTTATCGATTGGGGATTAAACGGTTTTAAAACTTTTGTAACTCAAGAACTAAACATACAGCAAACACCTTTTCGTTAAATAAACTTTAAAAAGCATTAAGTCCTTGTTTACTTCCTCTAGAACAATAGCAGCAACAACAAAAACTTAATGAACAAAAGCAATTTTTTATCTTGATTAAAATGTTAACAAGAAAGGGTTATTATGATTGTTGCACTATAACTCAATTATTATAATGTCCTTGCTGCGGAAAATGCCTACATACATACAGACATATGTACGTACATATGTATGTTAAGTGTACCAGAGTACGCGTGAGAAATATTAACTGTTTATGCATTTGTGGCTGTGTATGTGTTAAAGTATTTTTAATGTAATTTTGTTGGCGTTTTCATTACAGTTTTGTTGTCATTATTTGTTGCTGCTGTTGTTGATGTAGTGTTTGCATACTAACAAAAGCAATTAATTTTTATGGCTGCTACATTGTTATGTTTGTTTATTGTTGTTGGTCTTTTGTAAATTGGTTATTACTACATCGAAATAACATTACCTCTTAAGCAATTTCTATTCAAAAAGGCAGTAAATGATCTCAAAACACGTTAAAAATAATACAACTTTCCACCCGTCTTATGCTTACACAGAGAAAATGTTGTCACCACTAAGAAATTCTGGTTTTCCTATGAGAAGAGTTCGATTACAAAAGCTATATTATGTGATTGGCAACAATGAATCTTTTTTCTAGGGATACGTCAAAAGTTTGTTAAATAAATTATTACTAAATAATAAGGGTGTATACCTTATTATATTGCTGGCAGGGTAACAAAATATTGGATACACACATACATATACATAAACAAAATTTGCTTTTATATTATCCACGCATATACGGGGGTTATTTAAAATGTAGTTGAAAAGATTTGTAGATAATAAAGGTACACAAAAAACTTAAGTTTCTAATTTTATTGTTCATAATAATTTGGGATATATTTCAATAATTTTTAAGAAAATGTATTCTTCCATTAGTAAATGTTTATCAGCACATTGTTTCTACATGCGTCCTTCTTCATTGATTAAAAGCAACAAAATCCCTTGTCTTAGTAACAAGGGAATTTAAATGCCCTCATCAGAGAAATAATACTACCTCACTGTTATAATACAATGACTTGCCGATAGGCCAATAAAAACCACGCACTCTAATAATTATTATGTCAAAAGCGTTTTCTCTTTTCAACGAAAATTTTATCTTTATTTACTTTTTATTCTGGCAGGCGAATGATTGCCTTCAAGGAAAACATTTATTTGAGTTTTTGTTACTGGTCGTTACATTATTTTCATTTATGTGCAATAGAAGCAATGAAATGCATCGAATGTGTTTTTTTATGCTGCTCCTCTGTGAAGCATGAAAAATAATTGATTAAAACGCTTAAATATCTTTAAATAAAAATGGATTTAATTAAATGTTTAAATTTATAGCTAAAATTAAGTATTTTTAAATGCAGTAAAAGAAAAACAGCTTTTAAAATAAAATACTTTAATCGTTAAATGTTTGCAGTTAAATTTTTGATTTAAATTTTGAAAATTTTAGCAAATTCATAGAAAACTTTCTTTTCAAATTGTTGATTTTAAGGTTTATTCCGATATTTTTCCGTTTGAAATAATTTTTTATATTTTTTTTGCTTAATTAATCTTTTTGGTAATTTTCGATTAATAATAATAATAACATTTTAGATGGGTAATTCCGTAATAATTTTTATTTAAATATAAATTTTAACAAATTTTCAAACTTTTTTATTTACTTTATGTTTAATGCAACTGAATAAACAATATTCTAAATATTCTCAAAAACAGATATTAGTGTCCACGATGAAATGTCAATAAAAACATGACGGTACATGTCGGCGTATTTACGACATCTCGATAATTTGCTAAAAGATCTTGCAAAAGAAGCTTTATTTACTTAAATTGTGTTTCTTGATATAAAAAAAATTTTAATTTATTAAATTGAAATGATTGGTGGTTTTTTATAATAATAAAAGGTAAGCCGTATCTGAGGGCAAATTACGGCATTCGATATCGTTCTTTGTTAGTGAAGGAAGAGATGTTTAGGCTACAATATTGCTTGGTGCTACCAATGTTTTTGACTCTTTATCCTTCACCTTGTAACAACAAATAAGAAAACAAGATAAAAATTCCATTGATATTGTCAGCTGGAAACATTTTTTGGGATGTTATGTCAGATTAAAAAAGCTTATTAGGTTAACTTGTCTTAGGATTGATTGGTGATTTAAGGATATGTAAGTACGCAAAAGCTAATTTTTTGGCCATATCTCTTAGAATATGAAACAGTTATCAAAACATTATCTCGATTTTCATATCTAAACTCCGTCCTAAATGTGTTATAGTTTTTTTTTTGATTTACAATTGATTTTAGACCATTAAACTTATACTACTTTAAATCTAGTTAATGTATATTTCTTTCATATTGCTTCAAATGGTTGTCATTTAAAAAAAAGGTTTCTTATCATTTCATAGAATTAAATTTATTTCATTGTCATCTTGTTATAATATGTATGTAAAGCAACCTAGAATACCTTATCCTTTTGTACTCCTTCTCCCTCTGACATTTACCAAATTTAATACTCCTACCTAAGAGAAGTGCAAAATTTATTTCTTTTTTTTTTTTGGTTGACGTAATAAAATAAAGATGTTTGATAAATATTTATGGAGATGGTTGATGATTTTAAAATATTTATATATTTACAAAAAAAAAAAGAAAAACACAGTGATAAATTTTTCTCATACTTTCTGATCAATTACTTAGCAATAATGACAGCTGTGTAGATAATTTTCTGAAAAAAATTTTCACTCACTCACACATACACACACTTTCAAACGGTTTAATTTTCACACTGTAAATGTCTCTAAATTATATGGCTGAGTTAACTATGGCATGTGTGTGCGTTTGTATGTGGTGTGTTCAGGAATGTGTAATAAACGTTCAAAGGTGGAATGTGCGTAATTGTTTGTGCAAAAACAGTTGATTGATATCAACACATACAATTGCAAATACACACAATTATATACATATACATATATGTCCGTATATGTATATATGTAGTGGAATAATATTTCAAACATTTATCATTTTGTTTATATAAGAGCAAATATTTTTGTAGAGGAAATTTAAAACAATGAAAATTAATATTTAATATAATATTTTGATGAGTTTCTTTTTTATTTTCCCTTCAAACAAACTTTATGTTGGATTATAAAACATTAATCAAAATATTTTTTTTATCATGCTGTAGCTACACACATACATATGTATGCACTACTGAAGTGTTTAATGTGTGTTTGTATGTTTAAGTATCATGTTGTCATGTTATATATACTATACGTATCTGTGTATGTACATATGTAGTCGAGTGTAATGTTATTTGCAACCACATTCAATTAAATACAAATTACACAGATTTATACCACAATATTGGCTGTTAACTGTATGTATGGGTGTTTGGTTGTGTGTTTGTGCATATTACCCTGCCAGCAAATATGTTTATTCATTTGTTTTCATTTTTTAAAACAACAATTTCAATTTCTTTTTAAATTTTCTTAAAAAAATAGTTTCAAACACAAAACAGTAGAGCAAGATTAATTTTTTTTAAATTTTGACTTCAATACAAATTGGGCAATTAAGAAAATTGTTTGTAAGAGGAACTCAATATAATAAAGTCGTTATTATTATAGTGGTGGAAAGATATTTCATAACGATGACATAATTTTAAAAAGAAAATATTATATCATTATCGATAGGTTTCCTTTTTATTTAATTCATTACGATTTAGTATATTTTTGAGCAGGAATTGTTTAAAGGGTACTTGCAAATATATGTACATATATGTGTGTGTGTATATGTTTGCGCCATCATGTATGTTTGTATTCAAGTTTATGTATTAATGCGGTAATTTAAGTGCGTTTGTGTTGTTTTTGAGACATAGCAAATATGTATGCATGCATGTTGAAATCTACTTTTAAGTAAGCAAGCAAAAATGATGACTTGATGCTTGTATTCGTTTACATTGTAAGCAGGTACACACGTACTTGTGTTTCTATTCCTGCTTGTATTTTAAGTTTAAAACATTTAATTAAAATCACTTTAAAATACTAATTACAGTTGCGACTATAAACACTTTTTTATTCAAAGCTAAATTTTGTTATGTTGTTGCGCTAAATTAGAATTTAATAACACTCATGGGTTGTTAAAGGCGGGTTCTTAATATGAACATCGGAAAGAAATCGTTAATTTGAAAAGTGTGTTCCATAAAGTGTTTGTAAAACCTCAATATAATAAAATGCAAAAAATTAAAAAAAATATAAGAATAAATTTTTAATTATTTTATTTTGGTTTAAGAAAATTTTTTATTTCCTAACTATGAACCCTATAAAAAGCTTATATGTGATACTGGCGGTTCAAATCCATATAAATCTATATGTAAAATTTTAATTGGGTCCTTTGCAATCGTCTTACCCGCTGCTTTTCTAAATTTTTTCCGCAAGGTCTAACTGGTTTTTAAACCAGTTATTTTCAAAAAAAAAAGCCAGTAGGTGGATTCCACGAATGTCTTTTGCATGTGCCTTATTAGACTTGATCAACTATACACTAAGTTGATGTTTAAGCTCTTGGTTTGTATTCTATACAAATAAATATTCTCTGCACATTATTATTAGAAGTTATAAACCGTTGTTTTAAAATAGTTAAAACAAATCCTTAACCTGCTTTGCATTACATTTTAAAATTTGTAGTAAAAAACTATAATAAAACTTTATAAAGCAAAAATAAGTATTTGATTACAGTATAACAATCGGCGAAATTGTGTAAAAACTTTAAAAGTCAGTTTTTACCTTCTTTAAATTAGAAAAATATTATTATTCATTTTATTAATTTTTTAAAAATTATTATTATTTATTTTTCAGTATATTTTCGCTTACTGATTTGCACAATTTACTTAATTATATTTTTTTTGCTTCAAATCAAAGCTGTATTGTTTTTTTTTTCAAAAATTTCTATAATAAATTGGACACTTTAATAATGGTAATAAATTCATTATAAAAACAAAAAAAGTGTTCTTTACACTTTTTTAATATTATTAATTTATTTCATGTTAATATTTTTGAACATTTTGAAGTACAGTTTTTTATCATCTCTTTATTGTTTTAGTAAATTTGTTTTTACTTAAATTTTTTTTGCAACTATTTTCCGCTACATTATTTTTTATTTTAATGTTTTTGTTTGATTTTTATTGCTGCCATAAATTTTTTAATTAAAATTTTACGAATTTGTGATCTCACACATAAATACATTTCATAAAAAATACTTTTTTTATTCCCTTTTTTGTTCTTTCACGTTGTTAATGTTTATCTTTTCATATAGGTTATTGGATTTGTCATAGTATGGGTGTGTTAATACAAGTGTAAGTTCATTTGCCTTTTTGTAGGTGAATTCTAATTAAATGTTTTACTTAATTGGAAGCGTAAATATTGTTAAATTAATAAAGTCATTTTTTAATATTAAAACAGAACTAATATTTAACCTGGTTAATGCAAAATTTATCGCTTGTGGTTTAATAAAAGGGTTCAAAATAATTTGAAACTCGTTATAAATTAAAGTGAAAGCCATTTGTTTTGTAATTAATTCATATTAAACTTAAGTTTTGGGTAATGTTAAATTCAATTAACATCGAAAATTTTCTTTACAATTTTTTTTTATTGTAATGTTAAACAAATAGAACGTGTTTTTTTAACTTTCCATAAAAAATATTTTTTTAATTTTTATTAATCAGAAATTTTTTAAAACCTTGAGAATTAAAAAAACTTTTCTAAAGCAAAAAAATTCACTGAACATTTTCTATAAACAAATTAATAATTTTTTTAAAATAAAACTTAATCTGAATTATAAATTAAACTATTATATTATAAATATTAAATAAAAAAATTACTAAGCGAAAACTAAAAATATTAAAATTTATAGAAGAAAAAGTTCATTTAATTTAAAAAAAAACTACAAACAACACACACGGCACAGTGATCATGCACTTGACTACACCTTGCTTAATTGCAATATAAGATGGTATACAAAAGCACAAATAAAATGCATCATGGTAAAAAGAGCTTTTAATAACTCCCTCCGATAGATGGCCAGGAAAGCAAAAAAAAAAACATGTGATTATATATAAAAAGAATACAGTACAAAAATTTTGTCTGTCAGTAAATTTCGTTCTCACTCGCACAATAAGTAGAAGTAAATGAAAGTCGCATTTTCTTATTTGTTAAAACTGTGATCTAAATAGATGAAATTTACATAGTACCGATCAAAGAGGGCTCAAGATGAAACCGTAGCTGGTTTCGAAAATGCATTACACTAAGCTAGTGTCGGACTTAGTTTTTCATAATATTTTAGGTTATCACAAAAACATGAACCCAGGTCAAAACTAATAATATTAATATTAATCTAAGAGAAAGTTCATCTAGTTTCAGAAAATTTACAAATTACAAAATAATTGTTTCATAATAAAAACACTTTAAACAAAAGTTTAGTAACTACGTACAAA
The DNA here is from genome assembly GCA_003055125.1 of Paykullia maculata. Classification (NCBI taxonomy): domain Eukaryota; kingdom Metazoa; phylum Arthropoda; class Insecta; order Diptera; family Rhinophoridae; genus Paykullia; species Paykullia maculata. Next base: position 47,354 of record NDXZ01000944.1, read on the forward strand.
ACAATAGATTGAAAATTTTTTGTTAAAAAAAAAATAAAAATAAATAAGAAGTAGAAAAAATGAATTATTCGAAAATCTCCTAAATTATTTGGAATATAATTTTTTTTTTTAAGATAAGTTATTTAACTTAATTTTATAAAGTTGTGTTATATTAGAGAAAACTAATGCCCAAACTCACTGCCATTAGTTTACTTATGGCAACTATTTAGTCAATGATATTTTATTCACAGCTCTTAGTTTGACATTAGTTAAGGCATTACAAGCTTGTATTAGTTCAACAAAAGTTATTATTTTGGTTTACAAATAGATGACTAATGGCTGTGAATTTTGGCCTAAGAGTTGTAAATAAAATATCATTGTTTTAACCATTGCCATTAGTTAACTTATGACAGTCAATCTAGTCGTTAATATTGCTAATTTATGGTATGACTTGCCCTAAATTATCTGTCTTTTATACTCGTTTAAATTATTAAAATAGTTATTATTATTTATATATAAGTATGAAACAAGGCATATAATTTTTAATTAAATTGACAAATCTTTTTTAAAAAACATGCCATGGACGTAAAACTTTGTTTTTATACCCTTCACCTAAGGTGATAAGGGTATATATAAGTTTGTCATTCCATTTGTAATTTCTACAATATTTATTTGCGACCCCATACAGTATAAATATTTTGAATCCTTTTAGATAGGAAAGTCGATTTAGCCATGTCCGTCTGTCCGTCTGTCAGTCTGTTGAAATCAACTTTTCTCAGCCCCCCGACGTCGTACGGACACGTTATTGGTATAAGATGATCAGAGATTTTGCCGAAATATTTGCTATTTAAAATCACCAAAATCCGACAATTAACGAGATATAAGCAAAAAAAATGTTATCTCGAAATTTTTCTTTTAAATTATTATATTTATGTGTAAGGCATGCCTTTTGGGATATTTAAAAACAAATACTAATTGGCCCAGAATTAGCAAAGATATGGGCGAAAAACCTAAATGGACTAAAATTAATATCATTCGGACATGTAAATACATACGTACATAAATACATAATTGAATACAGTTAGTGAAGGGTATATAAGATTTGGCACAGCCAAATATAGCGCTCTTACTAGTTTTTAAATATTTTTCTACAATAAAAAACACATTGATTAACTGTTAAATAGTTTATTTTTTAATGTTTTAACGTTTAGTTTTTTTTAACTCATCATTTTATCATATGAACATTTATAAGTGTTTATAATTACTGTAAGCTGTTTTCGTTTAATTATTTAATTATTCATTTTAAATTACGTAAATATTATCATTGTTCTTCGTTTTAGTGGTTCTCGATTAAATTGTTCTTAAATATAAACATTACTTGGAGCGTTACTGAAACAAACTATATATAAATGACCTTCTATTACGAATATAAATGACCTTCTATTACGAATATAAATGACCTTCTATTACGAATAGAAGAAATTAAATTACAAAAGTTGTAGAGGTATACGTTTACAAAAAGACATATTTACAATATACATATAGTAAATACATGTATGTACATGTACTAGAGTAGTGAACAAACTCATTTATTTATATATGTACATATATTTTTAAGTAAAAATTAAAGTGTTATGAAAAAATACAATGAACACACTGATTTCAGGTGAAATTTATGAAGTTATATTCATTTGTTAAGTATTGTTTTAAATATTGCTTTATTATATTCTTTCCCACTCTCTCTTTCCCTCTCGTTTCATGTTTTGTAATATGGATTTTTTTACTCACTATTTAATATAGTAAAATGTAAGTATGTCGGTACAAATTAATATAACTGTTTTGCTGTTAAGTTTTTTTTTTAAATAATTTTTTTGCAGCCCTTTAACATCTACACTTGTACATACATATGTATGTATTTATATAAATTTCATGCATGCGTGTGCAGTACATTTTTACGTTTGCTTTTTATTTATGTATGTATGTATGTATTACTGGTGTATTTTTGTACCGAAATTAAAGTGTATATTTAGTGTTTTTTTTTTTATCAAGAACTTAACAACAAGCATTAGAAACAGTAATAGCAAAGACAAAAAAAAAACAACAGCAGTAGAATATATGTACATATATTGTGATATTAGCATTAGCAGTAGTAGCAAAAACAACAGTTTCGAAAGTAACAACACACAAAACCTGATGATGACGATGACCTACATACTCTAGAAAACATTCAATTACGACAATTTTGCACAAACAAATAGTTGAGAAATGGTCTAAAGGTGCAACCTAATATACCTGAGATTAAAATATACTTACAACACATTCATGAAAACAGAAAAAAAGAAGAGGAGCGTCAAATGTACACGACCATGGCCAATTTTGTTTTATTGTTGCCAGTATTTTTCTTTTAATTTCTCTTTTGCCTCTTGTTTCTGCTGTTGGGCAGGCATTGACATAAAAGAAAATGTACTGCAAAAGTGTTCAAAATTAAAAGATTAGGAACGGCTTTAAATGAAAAAAGTGGTCTTAGAAAAGACCATGTCCAATTACCGTGATATAAAATAATTGTTAGAAACAAAGTTTTTTCTCTCTCATGTTGTTTGTAAATAGAGAAACTTATACGGGATTAAGGAAAAATAAATGTAAATGTTAGGTACATTTCAGTGATTATCATGTATTTAGTTTGCACAAAAGTTTATTTTGAAGTACTAGAACTAAAAGCGAATTAATGCAAATTTAACAGCTTCTTTATGACTGAAAGTTTTAATTTAGGTTAATCGTTTATTTGTAAAATATATTATTTTGTAATAAGGCTCTTTTTTATTTAATTATTTTGTTAAAAGGATCTCTCTATTGTTTTGTACTTAGAAAGAGCCGTATAATTATTCAAGCTATTACATAAATTTTTAGTTCTTTTTAGCTTTGTATTTGGAGCATTCTCCTCGTTACGCTTTGTTTTTTAAACCTTTTGATATCCTTTTCTGTGAGTGGCAAAGAAAGTCTGCTTGTAATTTCTACAATAAAAATTTAAGGCCTGATAAAGAAAATATATACCAAATCTTTCGAAATAGGTATGTCAATTTAGTTATGTTTGTCTGTCCGTTTGTCTGCTGAAGTCAACCATTCGAAGGGCTTAAGTGTCGTACGTAAATATATTGGATGTAGTGTGAATGCGGGATAAAATGTAGAAAATGTCTGGTCAGCATTTTGTCGTTCGTAAATTATTGTGTTCAAAAATTAAGATAAGACCGATTTTTGGGCAAAATTTTTGAGATCTGTCGATCTTTTTTGTTATCATTTATATTTTTCGAAATATGAGACATCGATTTTGTGCTATACTATACTTTAGTTAAAAGCTTCGTCAGCTATTGTGTTCAAGATGTACAAAGTCGTGAGTAAAAAAATCACAAACTATAGAACTTTCTTTGGCAAAAATATCGAGAACATTTTTTTGGTTCAGTTTTTTAAAATTGACAATTTAACTTTTAATGTTGATTTCCCAAAAAAAAAATTTTTTTTATATAGAACACAATAATTTACAAACGACGATTTGTCTGGCATTAATTTCAGTCTCACCGATTCAATATGCGAACCGTTACTTAAAAAGTCTAAGCGTGCAAATAAAGAACATCTCTACAACAAATAAATAAAGAACATCGTTTAAGTTTTAAGAAATGAATAAGATGAGTTTGTCATTCACAGAAACAAGTGGCATTTTCGCTAGAACTTTGCTATTATAATTTATGAAAAGTGAAGGTATAAAAAATATGACGACCTTGAAATTTATCCAACAAAAATTTTTTTCTTCTGATACCAGATAGTAAACGGAACTTTTTTTCGACATGATGGTTGTGAATATGTTATTTAAACCGCTAGTCTCCCGACAAGATCTACATATATGAAATTGTAAAACACTAAATAGAATCGATTAACGAAAATCAGATTTCCTTTTTGTCGTTAATATGCTGAAATTATTAAATGGCTGGCCGAAGAAAGCAATACTATCTTGAGGATTTAGGAGTGTTTTGCTACTTTGCAGGGCAACTAAAAAGGGTTTATAAATAGTATTGCACAAAATGTATTAATAACAAAAATTTTAAAGCCAATACAGAGAAATGTGGACCAAGAGCAAAAATAGTATCAACAACAAAAACCATTTGACCAATACCTACCTTAGAAAATTTTATTGAGATGAAATTGACTCCCCAGGACCAACAAGAACATGAGCATAGTCTCAAACAGATCATCAAACACAGAGATACATCTAATCTGCTTTGTTATACGCAATTAGGTTTTGACATATTAGATCACAATATGCTGTTAAAAAATCTAAGTTAATTCTTTTGTTTTGTCACAGTGTTATCCTTGTACCTCTGGAGCCAAGAAAATCGTAAAAATAGTTTCTTTTCGTTTTACTACTAATGCCCTAGGATTGAATGTTTACACAAATTTTTTTGATAAGAATACTATCCAGATCATTATACATAGAAATTGACTTATAACTAAGATCGTAATCGATTGATACAATAAATGTTTCTTATTAAATGTCCCGGCGTTAAGGTGCTATCGCATTTTGTTTTGTATGTCAAAAATACAAATGAATATGACCTATTTTTAAACAAAGTACAGATTTTTTTAAACCGATTTAGCACAAAATTACGATTGCATCTATATTTTATATCTAAAGGTTCTTTTCTTTAGGCTTGTGCTTTTTACGAACATTCAGACGACATATTGACGCACATAGCTATATGGTCCAAGATTTATATCACAATTAAAGAAATTAATACTTTAGTGTGCTTTAAACGAAATGCTTAAATTATTATACCCCATATTGTTTTTGTAGGTGAGAACAAATATATCAAATACAAATGTTTATTTGAACATATTTTAGCTAAAAAAAAGTATTCTTAATATACATTCTTAAATATATTTGGTTAAAAAATTATTCCTTTGCCAAAAATATTTTAAAAATATAAACATTTAGTATGCATATATGTAAAAAAGATATAAAGAAAATGTTTTGTTTATAAAATATATCAAACACTTCTTTTTTTAATATTGTAGTTTTCTTCTATCTATAGGACATTAAATATATTCAAAAATTTTCTAATTGATTTCAAATTAATTGATAATTCACGACCTATGATATCTTCAATTTTAACTTAATATTTCCTTTTAAAATAAACTTTTAAATTACTTTGATTTTTTTTCAAAATCGATATTTTATCTTCTCTTAATTACAATTTCCCTTCAAACAGTCAATGAAAGCAAGTAAATATTAACGAATTTTCATTAAAACAAATTCTAATACAATAAACGGGACAAAAAAGGGAATCTAAGTGGAAAGGAAAAAGGGTTCAACTAATAGAAAGTAATGAAATACCATCAAGAGTTCTTGTCATCATTTAGAAAACCAATTAATTAACTGTCATCGTAATCTTTCCTTTGTTACTTCTTTCTTTGTTGTACATGTATACTTATGTTGTGTGTCCTTTTTGAAAGCAATTTTCTTCTGATGGGTTTTCGTTTGTTATTTGCTTTTACAAAGGAAACAAAAAATCATCACAAAAAATATGAATAAAATTATAGAGTAATATGTTTCGATGTGATTTGTTTTCTGAGTTTCTTTTTCTTCAACTTTTCTTTTTCTTAACACAAGTTGGAAAAAATAACAATGAAAATATTCATAAAATCACTATTATCCACACTTGCTTTATAAAGCACAACAGGAAAAAAGGTTACGAGTATTAACTTTCTTAAAAATTTATGAAATTCATACTTTTACTGAAGCTAGTACTCATGATTTTCATCATTATCGTCATCATTATCGTCATCATTATCATCATCACTTTGACCCTTTTCGCTTCATTTAAATTCATAAATTTTACACTTGAATTATTATTTTCTTTTTTGGGTAAATTTCTCAAAGGATTTAATGGTATTTTGTAATCAGTTGCAATGAGTTAAATACTAACTACTACAATGACAATAAGACCAACGTTAACAATAAGCAAAATGTTGAAAAAAATATAAATAAAAATTGCGTTGTAAAAATCAATCATTAGAGAAGAAGAAACAAAAAAAAACTAGAAAATAAACAAAAACAAAAGGACATAAGAAAAATTTTAAAAATCACAACCAAAACGGAAAAGAAAATTCGATGATTTTTTGTTCTTTTATTGAGCATACATTTTTCGAAGGCCATTGATTACCACAATAAAATGTCAATAATTTTAAAGGAAACTCAATCAACATTTAATTTTTATAATAAATATAAAGAAATTTATTTAAATTGTCCTTGGAAGTTAATGTTAGAAATTAACTGATAGGATTTATGGCGAGTTTTGGTAAACATTTGGGCCTAAATCATACTTTCTTTTGATTGAAATAAAAGTTATGAATAATGTTTTCAATTTATTTAAATGTATAACAGTTAAATGGTTAAAAGATATATATATATATAATAATATTTGAATATAAAAAAATTGTTTTAAAAAATGTTTGTTTGAAAAAAGTTTCTTGTTTGATAGGATTGCGTATAACAGTTTTAATATTCTATCTTGCAATATATACATATTTTTTTTTATTTGAAAATATAGATGATTTTTGCAATATCTACAAAAAAAATGCTAAACTATTTAAAATTCTGTTAAAAAGGGTATAACAGTTATACGTTCATTTATTTTTATTTCTGTTTACTTCTTGTCAGCTTTTAAAAAAGAAATCTTTAAAAATTTAATTGTTAGCCGCAAAATAAAATAAAGCCATTTAACTTATTCTCATGCCCTTCCGTTTTCTTTATCTGCGTTAAATGATATTTCGTTTTTGACACATTTAAGTAACAAAATGCTTGGGTGACTTTTGGTTCCGCACAAACCACACAAAAGGTCTAATGGTAGGAAATAATATTAAAAAAAAAAAAATTAAATAAAATAAAAATAAAATTGAAGGCAAACATTTTCCAGATTCTTGTAGTTTTGTTATGTTTTTTAAAAAGAAATTAAGTATTTCTTTTTTAAGACACTTTATTTTTTTTCCAACATTTTCGCATTGAATGTGTTTCGTGCAACAATAATGCAATTTCAACTAGAATTTTTGTTTTTCTGTGAATTTTGCTGCTTTTTTTCCTTAATGCGAATTGTTGAAATCCACTTGTGGCCTTTAAAATGCGCACGAACGGTCTGTAAATGCAGTGGTTTGTACATCTGTAGTGTATGTTTGTGTGTGAATTATTTTTTAGGTTTTTTAAATTTGTTTTATTATTATGATGAAGAAACCCATGAACTGGCAAAAGTTTATATTTATTTCGTTTTATTGGTAACACCTGAAAATGCTTAACTTGGGGTTTGGATAAAACTTTTAAAAATTGATGTCATAGAAGACATTAAGGAGAGCTTTAAAAAGTGTATATAAAAGTTCTTTTTTTTTAAGATTTGCGTAAAACAGTTTTTATAGAGAAACTTTGCATGACTATTCTACCAAAAAGTTGTATAAAACAGTAATGTGCAATTGCGAAAAAATTTGGCGTATTATTTTTTTAGTAAAACAAATTTATACTAATTTATTCTCAGAAAAATTGTATTAAAAAATGTTGCTTAATAAATTAAGTGTATTTTTCAAAAACAACTGTTTTTCAAAAGAAAAATTGTGTATAATATTGTATTGTTTATAAAAAAAGTGAACAACGAAATATCTACTAAAAACTGTGTATAACAGTTTTTCTGCCAAAAAATTTGCTAATATAGTTTGTATACAGTTAATTGTATACTACAGTTTATTTAATAGAAATATTTTACGATAAAATCAAATGTGTATAACAGTTTGTCTAAAGAGAAGCGATATATAGCAAAGGAATAATATTTAAGAGGTTTTTCAAAAGAAAGTACCTCTTGTATCAGAAATTAGCTAGACATTATTATTTATTGATAGTTTTGCACAATAAAACAATTGCATATAACAGTTTGATAGATGTATGAAATATGTATGAACTTAAATTTTTAAAAATCTTGTATAATATTTTCTTTAAGATCAAACTACTAAAGGATATGTCTATGAGTTTCTTCTAATATTTCTGTAGAAGTAATATTTAACTAAATTTGACTTTGTAGAGGCTTAAAACAATTCGTTCTAGACGGATTTAACTTGTACTTTTTTATATTTTTGTGCCTGGATATATTTAATGCTGCTTGGCAATCGGCCAAACTAAACATTACTGCGGGGTATAGGAGAACGGGAGGGAAAACAAAAGCCTGCAAACGCACACACATATACAGGCAAACATTCGAAATGAAGAACTATTGAGAAAAAATAAAAATAAAATTGCAACTTCTTGTACGTGTTTATGACACTTTTAGAGCAAGTGCAACACCACCAGCAGCAATACAAAGCTGCAGTACAACCAGCCAACAAAACACCGAACAAAACATTCAGGCATTCAACCAAACATGCAGTCAAGCATTAAACCAACAACTAATGAACGAAAGGCTGAAATAAAAGCAAGAGAAACTACAATAAACTTAAAAAATGCAACTGAATTTCTATTTGATGTATTTCTTTTATTTAATAAAAAAAAAAGAAAAAAAAAATTAAATAAAAATAATAAATAGAAAAGAAAAGAAAAAAAATTGCGAAATTGTGATAAATTTTCTTTCCTTTAAGCCATTGCCGTTCAACTTTTATAAAAAGGTTTGCTTGTATTTATAGCACTTAAGTGCTGGTACTTAAAAGTGAAGACCCTCGTTTAGGAAATAATCAAACAAATGAAGTGGCACCAGTTAGATTTTAATTAAAAATATTTAGTTTATCAATTATTAAACATAGATGCTACATTTTAAGACATTTCTGCTTTTTTGTTAATAACAAAAAAACATTTAATAAAAAAAGAAGAGAAACAAAGAAACGTTGATTTGAAATTATTGTTTATATTTAAAGAATTTATATACAATTCAGCCACAAACACACATACGATCACACGTATGTGTGTATATAAATACAAAATAATATGTTGTATGTATCTTGATTATTATTTTGTCGTATATTTCTCTTATAAGTTTTGGTTTTTACTTCTATATGTAGTGACATTTAGAATAACAATTTGTCATATGTACCGTCTGTAATGATTTGTTTTAGTTTTTATTGTATGCGAGTGAATGCATGACGTTGAAGTTTTTGTTTTCCATTTTATAATAAAAAAAAAATAAATAAATAAATATGGACAAATATTCTATGCAACGTCAACTTCATTTTGACTGCATTAGTTAGTAGCAAAATGGCAGCAGATACGATTGAAAAATATTTATGCATATGCAGATATAAACTAAACACGTGTTTGTTTTAAGATTTATTTAGTTCAGTGCATGTGTATGTACAGTGGTAATTTTGATTGATGGTTCTGTTGGATTTTAAATAATTTTATTGTATAAACTACCAGAGTATAATACGGATGTTTGTCTGCATTTTAAATAATAATCAATTTTGAAATTTGGAATTTTTTAGAGGCTTAGAGATATTAAGGATATTAAATAGTAATTTTCTACACAACGCAGCCAAAAAAGGCAAAACAGCTTAAAAGCCAGTAATGTCAGTGTTTTACTGAATTTTTAAATTCGCTCTTTTTTGTGGTATACGCAACATTCATTTTAAATGAAATAAATATTAATCATACGTCCCCATTTATTATATGAAAATTATTGTTTTTTATTCGGGATTTCTAGGCAAAAATTACTAAGATCCTACACATTCAATGCAATAAAAATGTGCTTAATTGATGCTCTGAAATTTTGATTGATGAAACAACAGAAATAAAAATGTTAATGTTTTAAAGACCCAGATTTATTTAGTAAAAAAAAAAGAAAAAACTGTTTCCACTAGCTTTAAAAAATTTCATGATATTATTTGCAGAACAGCTGCATAAAAAATTTTTGAATTCATTTTGGAAAATGTAGGAAAAGGTAAACATTTGAAGAAATTGTAAATGCTGCAATTAGTTAAAAGAACGCTAATTCAATTAAAAAAAATCATTTGCTTTAAGAAAGAAATTACAGTTTTTTTAAACGAAATGGTGATAAAGCTAAAAGTGTCAAGATATTATATAATGCTCTTTTGACAGGACTTTAAAAAAAAATATAATTAAAAAAAGGCTGTCGAACAATTCTGTATTTATGCTTATTCTGTACTAAAGTCCTATTTTCAAATGTAATTTTTTCTTTAAATAATTTAATTTGCTTTTTGTTTTCCGTTATATCAATGCTGTTGGTTTTACATTTACATAAAATACATGTCTGCGTTATTATTATATAAAGAACTGAATTTTTTTTTAAACTTTTAATGCATTTAAAAACTTATTTAAAAGATCTCATGCGTTTTTATTTTTGTTAAAATATATTTAATTAAATAATCGTTTTTTATTAAGCGAGAATTCCCGGCAAATTAAAAAATCAACCCCGCTTTCCCGGGAAATGAAAAAATCCGGAAACCTATATGGAAATATAAATATGTTTACAAGTGTTACTTAAATAAATACAGTTTCTAAATACAGAATTAACATTGTAACAAGAAGTAATTTTGAAACGAAAAATGCAAAAACGTAATGAGTAAAAACGATTACAATTGTTATGCCATTTGTATAAATTCATATGTGTATGTGTGTAAGCAAACAATAAGACTATACAACATGCAGCCACTTATTACATGTATTTGTAGTCATAAACAGTGTTACCGGAAGCAAAAAAGTAAAGAAGCTAAATAAAGCCTTAAAACAGTTTAAAAATACCTTTATTTTATGCAAAGAAGGCTACTTTAAAAAAAACAAATACTGGAAATTCTGCAAGTTTTTAAAAGTTTACTGCTTTAGAAATCAAAACAATAGCTACTCAAAACGGCACAAAATTTGATGCCTTAATTTTTTTTAAGCAAAAAAAAAATTATTTTTTTTTAACCAAAATTTTTTTTTTTTGCAAATATAAATCCTTCTTTTAGAATCTAAAAGCCTTTTATGGCAGCTCTATGTATTATTATTATTTAGTTTTATACACCAAATATACATACTCTTCTACACAGATGAATGTTTTAAACAATCTCTTAATAACATACATATACACATACATAAACGATTTCAATAGGAAACAGGGTGCGTAGCAATAGGGTGATTTTGTTTAACCAGGGGGAAAATTTCGGCATTCGATATCGATCGAAAATAAAAAATTCTAATTAGAATTCCTATACCAAATGCACAGAAAACTGGATCAATCGAACAAAATTTCATTCGATATCGAATGCCGCAATTTGCCTCCAGGGCTTTAAAATAGGTGTGAAGTAATATAAATTCTAAAATACTAAAACTAAATTACTAGTAATAGTTTGTGTTTTACAATACCCTTAGAGCGATATATTTGTGTTTTCCTCTTCTAGCAAATATTTCCAGTTAAAAGAAAATAGTACTGCAAATGTCGGCGAAAGAAACCTTAAAAACTAGTTAAAACAAAATTGAGAAACGCCCAATGAAAATAAGTGGCACATTATTTTGCACAAATTAAATACAAAGCTGTAAATAGATTAAGTTTTATATAATTTTTTTGCTTACATTCTTTTGTTTGTTTGTTATTTATTTACGTTTATTCTCTGCTTATATTTTTTTACAAAAGTAGAAACTTTTTGATATAATTTACTTAAAAGTAAAAAAATTATGATAAACAGCTAACGAATAGAAGTTGCAACAACACGAACAAAATCACAGAGTTTTGCCAGACAACAGTAAATAAAACTTATTAAAGTTTTTAATTTTGTATAATAAATAATAGAACAACTACAAGTAGAATGTAAAAAAAAAACATTGGGTTATCATTAAAGAAATTTCATAAACTGACGAAAGGTTTAAGCTTTAGTTTGCATTAATTATTTAAAAAATGTTTAATATTGTTTTTGTTTTTATAAAATTAATTTATATTGAAACATAATTATGTTAAATTTATAGTTTTATGGGACATTTTTTTAATCTAAAATTGCAGACATATTTTCATGTTCATATTTTTTTTTCAATTTTTATAAATTTTTCTTTTTTTAGAACTTAGTTTATAAAAAATTTTAATTTTGTTCAATTTTCTCTAACTTATATATTTTGAACTAATTTACGATGTTACTTTGATACAATTTTTGTATTCAAGAATTAATTTTTTAATTTAATTTTAAATAGTAAAACTTTCAAATTAAATTATTCAAAGGAAAATTCACATAAACAAAGAGCCACCCATCCAATGCATACAAATGCTAACTCACCCAGTTAAAGAGCAAAAATATGTTGCTCATTTATATTTAAAAAACAATAACAATTTAAACACAAAATACGACAGATATAGAGTGAAATTATTTCATCAATCAGTTACACTCATACCCAAAAACAAGGGAGAACATATATTAGACAAACTTTTCTTGGCTCTTGCCATAACAAAGAAAATAGAGAAATGGTGTGTATGTGTTGGTGCTTTGTTTTTAAAATTCCTAGCATTTGTTTTTGTTTTCTTAGGTTTCTTTTGGATGTTTTAACAACCATGAAACCGAAACCAATTTAATGAGTAAAAATTATAAACTTTTAACAAAATTAAGTGTTTTTGTTTTTGTTTTTAATTTTGTTGAATTTGTTTGTGTTTTCTTTTTTACTGCTAAACAATGTCTATTTTGAAGAGTACATATTGTGAGTCTAAGAGGAAAAAAATATAATACTTTTCCAAAAAAGCGGGGGTGTAGCAATAAAATTAGACAAGTCAAATAGTTGTAGGTTTTTAGTTAAATTAGTAGTCGTTACGAAAAGCAAAAACAAACAAAAAAATAACCAAAAACATGTTTAAAACTTTTTAGTTTAACACAATTTCACGCAATTCGAAAAGTTTTGTTTTTTTATTTTTTTGCGACCTCGACTAAAACCGAAAATTACAATTAAGGGGAAAAAAGTGCAATAATGAGCGCAAGACATTTAACCTTAACCGAAAAAAATAAATTTTTTTATCGCAAATTACAAGTTGTTTTTGTTGGAGTTGGTCCTTTTTCTTTACCTAATGTTTTATTGAATTGTATCTTAATTCGTAATATAAACCTTTGAAAATGTGTACGTGTAAGTTATTCACGTGATGACTGACAGTTCTAATTTAAACAGATATACATACATATACCTACTTACATATTTAATGAAGATGTAAAATCTTTTGCAAACTGGAAGTTTTGATTAGTTTATGTGTGTGTGTGTGTGTGTATTTATGTATATGCATATATCTTGTATATTATTAAAAAGTTTAAACTGAAAGCTTTACTTAGTAAGAAATTACAATAGTTAAACATTTAAATACTTTTGCCGTCAGTTGAAAGAACATCACAGATTACTAAACTAATAGTTTGGTTAATTATTTATAAGAGGATTATTTACTATGTCTAATGACATTAGGTATAATAAGGTAGTTAAAATAAAGTCAACTAAAAAGGAATTCTATATAATGTTCGTATATAAATTAATGAAATTTTCTAAATTAATTAAGGATAATATGTCATTAGAAGCTGTCGCTTTAAATAAAAATATTGACAGGTACTAAAACTATAGTTGTTTTTGAAAAAAAACATTTTAAACTTAAACTTCTTTAAAAAAAATATTTATATATTTCGTTTGCTGTTTTTAATGCAATTTTCATATGTTAAGTTAAATCGAAAATTAAATTATTTTTAATATTTTTGTAGCATAAGTCAACAATTGGCAGTTATGATATAAGACACTACAGGATCTTCCGCTTTGATATGTAAAAATAAGCTGATACTTTAAAGCAAAATCATCGTTTAGTCTTAATTGTAAAGAGGAAAATATACGCCATTAATAATGTAAAAAAATATCAGCCAAATGTCTGCCATTGCTACGTTTGCTGGACCATATTCTTTTTATGATATTTTCCATCACCAATTGGCACACTTGCGGCTATATGTCCTTGATAACTTCACGAATTCGATCTTTGATGTCTTGAATCGTTTGCTGGCCATTAGCAAGAACTTATCTTTTACGTAGCCCCAAAGAAAAAAATCTAAAGGAGTTAAATCACAAGATTTCGGTAACCAATTGTGATTGGCTCTTCAGGAAATCAAACGATAAGGGAAATCGTTAATTGTGTAGAGCTTCTTGTTGAAAATTAACGTAGTTCACATCATTTTTATACACAATACTTTGTAATGTCAATTTCAAAAATTAACGAAAAATGAACAAACCTGGGGTTTACTCAACATTATGGGCTAAAACAGCTAGAATTTAGTTCTTGGCATCACCAACTTGTCCCAACAACTAAAATTTTTCAACCAGTTTGACAATTGATGGCCGATAAAATGCTTTTCAATATTCCAAAAATGTTTTAATTTTGTGATTTGCGACCGCATAATTTTCACTATTTCAGTTGCAAGCTTCAATGGTTTTAGTGCGTTATTGAAGCGTATGTTTTTTCATTTTTAATAATCGCGTTGTTTTTACTTGTCATCTGTCAAGTATTTAGAGGCTAACTCGTTACAGTTGTTCAAATGGTGGCCTATTGAAAATAAAAAGTCTTATTGAAACACCCTCCGATATGTTCGCTTTTCGTATTAATAAAAAAATTACTTCAAAACTAGACTTAAGAATGTCGTAGTATTAAATCTTAGAAAAGTGAAATATATTGAAAGGACTAACCATCGTTGTTCATTTTTCTATAGCAGGTTAGTGTGAAAAAAGTTTTTTTTTTTAAATCCTTATAATTTTTTAAATAAAAGCTTAAAAATCATATAATGATTATAAATGAAATTCTGTAACGAACTTAAATTAAATATCCAGAAAAAATATGAATTTATCACTACAAAAAAAGAGGCAAATGCATGTTTTTCTTATACTCTTAACAACCTGCAAATAAATTAATTGTCAGTCTTTAAATTTGTTACTTAAACAATATTGAGAAGTATTCTAGCAATCATTATGCATTTTTTGTAATGTCATATTAATTCCATAAAACAAATTTATATCGAACAACAACATTTAAATAATATTTTGAAAGAAATAGACCCACTCTCCTCTATGTTCGATATTTTTTGCATCACTTTAGCTTCCTTGTTTTTTGCTTTTAATTTAAGGTTTCATTTCAAGTACTGCGTTCTTCTTCCAAAAAATCAAGACAAGTAAAAGACTTATTCGTTTTTTTCCTTCTGATAGGGCTGCGACCCCCAAATATTATATAACTTTGTATTGAAACTCCTGGGGAAATGATATACTTATGGATATGAACAAAAAAAAAAATGTTTGCAAAAATCTTTATAACGCATTAAGATATTTTTTTTTATTAACAAGCATTTTAATAAATATTTACATTTTAAAACTTGGCTGAAAATTAACTTTATTTCAAGTCTTATTCTTATTTTTATTTTGTCATTTACATATTTATACGAATTTCAAGACAATGTTGTTTGTACAATAATGATAAAAAAAAAAAATTGATAAAACTTAAGAAGAAGCAAAGAAAAATAAAATAAAATGGGCTGTTTATTTAAATAAACTAAAAATATGTTTTCAAGTCAGCATGACTTCCCGTTTTATAAATGTTTTTAAGTGAGTTGTGGATGGGGAAGTGTGTGTGTATGTCGATTGTAATAGAGTCATATTCATTTAAAATGGAATCTTATTGTACGCCCGAATTGTTAAACAAATTATATTTTTATAATTTTATTCACATAATACGCATTTTTGTACAAACACAAATACATACACTCATGCATTGATATCTCTGTACTTTTCTATACAGACAATGTTAAGAGAATTATTTTTTATGTTAATTTTTCTAATATTGAATGTACACAGAAAAAACTAAAAAACTGTTCTAATCATCAAAATGATTCAACCAAGGAAAAAAATTTTTAAATTTGTACCTTACACCAAAATGATTATATGAATTACCTAAAATATAGAAAATACAATAATATCGATTTTTTTCCAATTAACAAAATTTTAGATTTTAATTAAAAAATTAAAAACATTTGCGCCATCTATCGTTGCCTCCCTCGAAACAACGTCCTATACGATTGGGGGTGGTGTGAACAGATCCTTGCTAAGTCAAATGGTGTGTGTGGCCTTTTTTAAAAATCAAAATTTAATTTTTTCCTGTGCCGTGATTCGAACCGGGGTACTTCGGTTTTAAAGTTCGACGCTCTAACAACTACACTATGCAACCGACAAAAGTATAGGAAAAAAAAAAAATCAGTTTTTAATATTTTAAACCTTTAATGGAAAAAACCAATATTTTTAATAAGAACTCAATTCAATTAAGACAGTAAATTGAATGAATTAATTACTTAATTGGAAAAAAATATAAAATTGTTAATTAAATAATAAATTAAAAGAATTAAAACCATAATTAAAGTTAATTCTGAATTCTAACAACGCCTTAATTAGAAAAAAAGTGCCGATATTTTTTTTCTGTGTATGTAAAAACAAATGTGTATGTGTGTGTGTGTGTGTGTGTGTATAAGTTAGATTTTATTGGATATAAAAACTTTATTAATTTATCATATAAAAAAGTTTTTCAGTCAATTATAAATTATTTTAAGTACTTTTTGTCTTGATTTTGTTCTTTAAATTTTTGTTTTTTTTTAATGTTTTTTTAAATTATTATTTCATTTGTTTTTTTATGATAATTTTTTTGTGTTATTTGTAATATTTTTTTTTATAATTTTATTTAATGTTTTAGTTAACGTTATTCTTTTTTAAATATTAAAAAAAAATTAATTTATTATGATAATATTTTTTTTGTACTGGCCCTATGCCCCAAGTAAAAACAATTAAAAAAAATTACATTTTTTGAATTTTTAGATTTGAAATAAATTTAAAGCATATATGTAAGTATGTAACATAATTATTGATCAAAGTAATGAAAATACTTTTGTAAATAAGCTATGTGCATTGTACGGCATGTTTGGACGAGCCCACAATAGCATTTACGAAATGAACTGCAATCTTCAAATTAATTTTGTACATTTTGCCATTAAACGATTCATAATAAAATGGCAAATTAAACTGATCACTAAACCCTATGATTGTTTAAGCCCCGTTGTATAATATAACCTTTAAAAAAACACTAATTTCGTTTAAGTTTTAAAGTAAAAAATATTTTGAAAATATATTTTTCATTAAATATTTAACTTATTTAAATATTTTTGAAAGAAAGTCATTTAGAAGATAAAGATCATCTAGAAAAAACAAACAATGTTTATTATTTTTTGTTTTTCTAGTTAAACTGGCATTTTGCAAAACAATTATCTCAATAATAATGCAACATATTAAAACAAAACCAATGTAGAAGTGAAAAAAGTGAAAGTTAGAAACAAGAGTTTATAAAAATCGTACCATATGGCCATGAACCAAGAGAAAAAAAATGAAAGAAGTGGCTGCAATAGCAACAAATATAAAGAACACAACGACGACATCTGCAATGATGTTAAGTAAGATAATGATGTTGATGTTGCAGTAAGTCTTGACTGAAGTAAAAAAAATAAATAAAAATAATTTACAACACGAAAAAGTAAGAAATGAATCAAATATGTTACTGATATTATATTTGCAACATTTAACACACAACCGCTCTCTATATAAACTCTAATATGCCACATTAAATGTGTGTTGAGATTTTTTTTGAAAATCAGCAGGACGTGATTTATTTGTTGCAATTACAGTTTGCATTGAAAAAAATATGCAAACAGAAGAAGAGGAAAGAAAAACCCATACACAAACAGATGAAAAGAAAAACTTTTAAAGACACAATAATAACAGCCATAAGACATACATCTGCGAATTTTAAGCAACCATTTAACTGACAAAAGCAGTGGCGCCGAACTTAATACATATTAAAGAGAAATATCGGAAAATCTTAAGCTTTCCACAAATCTAACGAAAGATTTGTTAACTTTTTTTTACCACTTATGTTTTAAGTCAATATTATTATTTTTTTTCCAAAATTTTAATCTAATGTTTCTTTATTAAAAAGAAAGTATTTGCAAACACAGCAATTTAAGATACAATTAAGCATACATTTTTAATGAAGCATTTGATCCTTTACCAACAACAGGTCATATATTTTAAGATTCGTTTACATTTTGCTTTACAATTTAATTTTAACTGCAATTATTTATTTACTAATTATTATCAATACCAAATTGCATCCGACTTCTTTAAATATTTTATAAGAATTTTAAATATTTGAAATTAGTTGTTTGGTTATCAGCGTGTTATCGTCAAACAAAAGGAAGTAAAGAAAATACAGATAAGATTTTACTAGAGTTATAAAGTTTAAGAACCAGCGGGCGGTTTGACTTTGCATCCCTTTGCACCTTCAATAAACTCTTTTTCTTTTCAAGCAACGTTCTTTTTTCAATGTCCTTCACTTTGGCATTTTCAAGCAAACATCTGCAGCAACAATCAGCCAACGTTTTTACCCAAAACTTTTTCTTACATTTTTAACACGAATCAAAAGAAGGAAAAGTTATAAAAAAATGCAAAAGAAAGAAAAACTCAAAAGAAGAGAAATTATATCTAATGCCAGCTGAAATAATGAATGGATTGGAGGCGGATGTAAAACCAAGACAAATAAAGAATATTTAATTTTTTTTTATTTTTACACTAAAAACAAAGAAAGAAAAATGTACAAAGAGAAAAATAAATGTTAAATTAAATAAAAAGAAAACTAATAACAAATGAATAAAAACAATTTAAGAAAGTTGTGCTAACAAGGAATCTAAGGAGCGCTATTAAAGGTCAAGGTACGAGTTTAAAAATAAATTCAAAATTAAGAGAAACATTTTTTTGTAATCGATATCGATACATTTAAAAACATGTAGAAAATTATTGACAAAATTTGTCGTATTTAAAGCAAATTTTTTAAAACCAAATAATTTTGTTTTTTTTTAAAATATTTTTTAATATGAAAATAGTAATTTTAAGAATCTACTTCTTTTGCAAAAAAAAAAATATATATTAATAAAGATTTATATGAATAACACAATTTTGCGAGTCCATTTTACTTTTTCTGCATTTTACAACATCGAAGTGCATCGCACCCTCCCCCTTATTCCTGCCTCTTCGCCATTAATGAGAAAAAATATTTTATAGATAACATCCAAGAAAAAAACTAAGAAGAAAAATATGCGCTTTAATAATGAAGGACAAAATAAAAAAATGCATAAAAATAATGACCAGTGATAAAAGAAGAAATGCAGTAGATAAAAAGGCGAACAGCAGCACTTGTTTGTCATTTATCATTTTATATAAGAAAATCAGAAAATATCATTTGTCCGTTTGTCTAAATACGAAGTGATAAAATAATAAAAAAATAATAATAATAAAGAAGATAAAGTAATAAGATTTTTTTATTATGTTTTATAAAAGCAAAGCATCTACAGCAAAGAAAATTATATAAAAAAAAAATTTAATAAGAAAAGAATATCAAAAAAACAGAAAATAATAATTAAAGCTAATTCTAATTAAAGTTAAAATGCAAATGCTTAAGAAAAAAAATTAAGGATGCAATTAACGTCTCAATAAAATCAATATGGTACGGGGATAATAAAAGATTTTCAGTAATAATTAAATACAGTTAAAAAAACTTTGCTTTGTAGTTCTTTATTTAACATATTTAAAACAGTGGCATCAAACATTTAATTACATACTTTTTTTCGTTGGGTTACAAAATAATATTGGTGATGAGTTAGCACACACATACTTAAAAAGCAACGTCTTATCGTTCAAGATGGTACAATGGTACAGCTTTGAGATAATGTGCAGAAAATCTATTTAAATTAATTTTGTTTTTTAAGTTTTTTTATAAAGAAAATAAAAACAAATATTTGTTTTTTAAAATCTGTATAACGAAAGTTCGAATAAAGTTACAATTACAAACATACATATTTAGTGTGAAAATTGCCAGCTTCAGCGTTAAATTTGTGTTTTTCTGCTCAAGCCTGAATTGAAATGGTTTATGTTTGACCAGCACTGATTTGATTTATTAATATTTTCTCTCTCTTTCTCTCTCTTCCTCACCGCACATATCTAATGTGTAAATTTTATACATTAATGAGAAATAGAATTCATTACAACTTAAGGTGTTCGACAAGGCGATATTCTGAGCCCGTATCTGTTTATAATTCTGATGGATGATATAATAAAGAAGTGTAAAGAATCGTTGACCTCAATGAAGATTGGAAATTGGAACATGCAACCGGTGAAAGTTTCAATGTTAGCATACGCAGATGACGTAACAATAGTAGGAAACTCCGTTGAATCTCTACAGCGTAATCTAAATATCTTTGTAGATGAAATGTCCAGAAGAGGCCTCCGTATAAACACGAGTAAAACGGAAAGTATAATTATAAGTCGCGATAAAATCCAACACCAAATATACATAGGATCTGAACCCCTAAAGCAAGTAGAACACTTCTGTTATTTAGGAGTTATCATAAGTGAAGATGGAAAAACTGACAAGGACTTAAATCGAAGAATTTTAGCTACTGCCAGTCTATGTTTTTCGCTGAACAAAAATTTCATTGGTAAAAGGGAAGTGACATGGAGCACCAAGCTTGCGGTCTATAACTCCACATACGTACCAACTCTCACTTATGGATGTGAATCATGGGCCCTTACGGCAAAGAACCACAATAGAATTCAGGCGTCTGAAATGGAATACTTACCCCATGAAGCAGGAAAAAATCGACGGGACAGAATACGAAGCGACACTATACGGGCAAATTTAGCAACAAAGCCATTAAAAAATAAATGGTTCGGACATGTAGCCAGAATGTCAGACGCCCGCCTGCCAAAAAGAGTTTCGGAAGCAAGACCGACTGGCACAAGAAGCAGAATAAGAAAACGAAAAACCTGGCTTGACTCAATTAAACACATTTTAACGGAACGGGGAATCGAGCCTAGAACAGCCAAAATGAACAAAATGGCGAAGTCTTTGCAAAAACCTCTACACTGCAAGGTCGAAAGAGGTCCGCAATATGTATGTATGTAATGAGAAATAGAAACAAAACAATACAAGTAACACTCAAGTTTAGTGACTCAATATGTAAAAATATTAAATATGTAATACTAAAAAAATAATTATTTAAAGATTGTTTAAACTTTAAAAAAAATTTATTAACTCAAGTTTTAACAAAATAGAAAAGATACAAATTGGTTTTTGCAACATAATAAATTATAAAATGACAACGCACAGAGTTGCTTATATACAATTGATAAATTATAAAAATTTTATTTTACCAAAATTTTCCAGAAAGAATGATATTTACTAAAACACATTTAATAAATAAAATATTAATAAAACATTATTAGACTAAGGCACGTTTGACAGCTAACTTAGGTTGTTGTCAGGGGAATTTCAGTTTTAGTTAATCATCTACGTTTACCAGTTTGTATGTATTTACTTTAAGTGCTATCCTTTTTTGTAATACATTTGACTTCTGTATTTTCCTTTTAATATTTTTTTTAATATAAATAATAATAATTTAACAAAATAGTTTATCATAAAACAATAAATACAGCAACAAATGTGTACGTTTATAAATCGAAAATACACTTTACTTATACCAAGGTAAATTAAGAAGCATATTCACATTCACATATAACCCACAAATTGGAGGTACATACATACAATGTATAAATACATATTTTTTATGTACTCTATGTTGACGTATGACAATTCCTATGACAGGTTTATTAAAAATAATAGTGTTATTTTGCTTTACAGCAGGGTTTTCAAATCTTTCCATCTGACAAATACATTTTTTTTAATAAAACAAATTGAAATGGTTTCTAGAAATTTCAGGAAAAATAAAAACAATTTGTTAAAAAAGAGAAATAAAATTTAGGAACGATTAAGGAAAACTTGTCAAAAATTTTTTAAAAATGAAAAATGAGAAATTTGTGAAATTTAAACGAAACTTAATTCCAGCAAAAACTTGCATTACTTTGTGAGGAGTTGTAATGCTAAAATACTGTATTTGCACTACTAACCCTGTGTGATTTTTACCAATTATAATTGCATTTCTAATATATGTACTATGTTGGAAATATTTTAACTCCTTCACCAAAAGAAAGAAATATTGTGAATTCATGCTAAAATTATAACGACGAAGAGAGGCAAATAGTTTGACACTTATGGGAGTGATTGATTTAGTATCAATTTCTGTGTTAAATTTACCATAATCGTCCTTCATCAGCATTTAAAAATATACTTAAACAAAACAACATCTTTCAATTTTAAAAGTCTTTCATAACAAACCTGTAAGTATCTCCATTTTAATAAAATTTGATAGCATTAAGGTTTTTATTACTAATCACTTAGGTCGGCACATTATTCGTCCTAGCTGCTATATGAGAGCAACCCATTAAAAATTAATTTTACGTTAATAAAACCGCTAAAGATATTGGTGCCGAAAGATAACATTTACCACAATAACGTTTTATGTCAAAATAAAACCTTTTTACTAAAATTTGTTTCGATCCAATCATAAACGGTAAAGGTTTCATCTAACCTTTTATTAAACTCCTAAGAACATATTTATAAAGTTTGACTGACTAATGTTTAATGTCGAAATCTCTACATAAACAGAAGCATAAATAATTTTATATATTTCATGTGTTTTGGAGTTCGTTATATTACGGTTAGGACTAAGACAGTAACAACCCTGTCACTTGTTTTATTTTTATTTTAGTCATTATATTTATATCGTTTATATTAAGGGGTTGTTGTTTTATTTTAATGTTAGTATTTTTCTACCCAATTAAATTGCCATAAAGGGAAATGAACCAATACAAACCCCCATTTGTAAGTACTTATATATATACATATGTTTATATGTATGTATGTTTATGTCCAACTGTTGGTTGGTCCATTTGATTTTTTATTTTTTTTGTTATTGTTCTTGTTTGTCTCTGGAACAGTAATCAGGGTTTTATTTAACCTGACCTTGTAAGAACTTGTTGTTATTGTGTTCACCTAAATAACGACACATGAAATTATATGTTTAAGAAAATTTGTGGTATATTGTTACATGCTTCACAGTGACATATGAACATACATACTTACATCCCTTTAAAGCATTGTGTTGTGTGAAGTATTTTATAAAAATCCATAAAATATTTTAAAGATACACAATATGTCACATACATAAATATGTACATGACATTTATTGTAAATGTCAAAAATTTCCATAAAAAAATGCAACATAAAATTCAAATAAATTTTGAAACTTGTGCCGATGCACTTAAGAGTTTATATAGCACGAGCTACGAAAGTGAATTAAATACACTTTAAAAATTTTTAACTAAAATGTTGTTTTTTAGTTTCTACAATATTAATTTGCGACCCTATAAAGTATATATATTCTGGATCCTTAAAGATAGGGAAGTCGATTTAGCTATGTTTGTCTGACCGTGAGTCTATCGTAAACAATTATTTTTTGAATAAATTTTTTTCTAATGCGATAATTTTAATAAACTGTTTCAGCCGTATTTATAACAAAAATTTAGCATGGAGTTAGCATAAGTGTACATTTTAATGTATTTTTTATCCATTCTGCTAAACTCATGTTAACTTAAAATCAAACTCTTATTATTGGCAGTTTAAAATGCATTACAAATAAACTCTTTTCCAACTCTCTGCTTAGCCAAATCGGCTTGCTAGAGAGCATATCTTTAAAGAAAGTTGACAATAAATTTATTTAATTCTTGAGTGTATTTTAAAACAGAAATTTTTTTAACAAAGTAAAACTATTTAACAACTATTTTGTTTATATTATGAAAAAATTAAAACATTTGTAACTGAAGTAAATAAATTTAACATATGAAGCCTTACTAATTTGTCCTTGTTAATATAAATTATATCATTAAACATATTTCGTTTTTTATATCAACCTTTTCTCTTATCAACCTTTTACTAGAAGTAATTTATAGATTTAAATTTTTTTTTAATATAATTTTTCATTTGGGCTTTCTTCTCTTAGTTTTTATAAAACTGTTGAAAATACAATATAATTAATATAACAGAAATCTTAGAAGAAGATCATTTATGTTTTTATTTCAAATATTACAGTTGATGATGATTGATTGTCACGAAAAGATACCAGGCATTAAGACACTGCTGCAGGGACGTTTATTAAGTGTTTGGTAGTAAAATGATTTTATGTAAAGACGAGTATTATGTTGTAACAAATGATGATACAACACAATTTGTGTTTTACATATTGTTTTACTTTTGACTTGTAAAGCAAATCACATATTAAATATTATAGAGATAAACCAAGAAGGTCAACAATCATTTAATTATAGTGTTTGACATTTGTATATTAATTTTAAATATTTTATAGAATAATGTTTGTTTAAAGGAAAAATTAGTTTTGTTCAGTAAAACAAAAACTAAATATAATTTTTTAATAAATGTTTTTTTTTTATTACGAACTTTAATTTGGTTTAAGATAATTATTTTTAGTTTTTATTCTGGCTCTAGTTCATTTAAATTTTATATGAAAATTTATTTTTTATTGTGATAATGAATGAATAATATTTTTTTGAAAAGTAAGATTTGCCGACACTAGCCGAGTAAAATGAATTTTCGAAACCAGCTACGGATTTCATCATACATATGTATAGGCGACAGGCAATCACCATACCCTATTTCCTAATAAACTGTGAGTTGAATAGATGATATTTACATCCAACACTAATCACCGATCAAATAGTGCTGAAGTGAAAAAGCTTTACCCTTAAAAAGCTCTGCATATACACAATGACGCCCAAATTCACTGTGATTTGTAACATAAAATGTTAACTAATTAAAATAAGGCTGAAATTCACAGTCTACGGGCTTTTGATGCCTTAACTGCAAACGGCAAATTAAGAGCTAAACCATTGTCAATAGTTAACTAATGACAGTGAACTTAGGTATAAGTCATTGATATTGAATTGCTATTGTTTATGTTGTAAGCCAATTTCAATAAAAATTTATTTTTCCTTTTAACATAATATTATTACCGCACACTCTCTAACAAATATTTGCAACTGTTGTTATCTTTTAAATAAAAACAAATAGTATGTTTATAAAACTAAAATAAAATAGAATAGAATAAAATAAACAAACAAAAAACTTAATCAAAATAAATACAAAACATGTTTTCTGCAAACCACAATAAGATTGAAAATAACAACTATAACTACAAATACAACTGAAACAGCAAAACAAAAAAACAAAAACAAAAACTACTACTACAAGTACAAAAGCGACAAACAAAAAAAATATATTAATATAAAATACAAGCATGACACAACGATCAATGTTCTTCTTTACAACCTGATTACATCATATATTTTGTCGAATATTCATACAATAACATTTAGTTATTCAGGACATACACATTCACATATACATATACAGCATATTTTTAAAACAATAGGATAGAAACAGAAACAAACATTAAGGATGACATTGGTGTTGAAATAATTAGCAACTAAACTATATATGGTTAAATAGAGATATAAGTATAATTTAAATAAGAACAAAACTTTACAAATCTTTTTTAATCAGAAAATTTAGAAAAAAATGTTTATTAACAGAAATCAATTTAAAGAAGTTTCTAAATTTTTACGAAAAAAAACCAAAATTCCTTCTTTAAGAAAAAACACTCAAAATTATTGCTGTGAAAAAATACACAGAATACATTTATCCATAAAATCAGTTTTTTTAATACAAATGTTGATTTTTTTAATTATGGTATTTTAAAATATTGGGCTAACGTTTGTTTTAAAATTAAAAAAAAAAAAAATTAATCAAAACACAAACGTTATTAAACTGAAGATATAAAGAAAATAAATTATTATATTAAAAAAAATAATATATTTATATATTTTTTAAATAGCTTGGTTTTAGCTAAGCCCACTGTACATTTTGTGAACTTAACCTTCCAAAGAGATGGACATCTGTAGCATTCTTTTTTTGTTCTGTGGTTTTGGTTTTAAGTTTTTGTTACTTTTATTATTTGCTATTATTAGTTGTAAGTAAAGAAATTTTAGTACTTTTCATGTCAAATTTTGCATAGTTCTTTGTCTTTCTTTACTGACTGTCTTTCATTTTCAAATTTTATTTAGTTTTGTCTTGTTGCAACAATAAACAGGATTAGAAAAGAAATGTTGTAAATGTTAAATAATATAAAATCTAATGCATGTAAATATTTGTTTTAGAAATAGAATAATTTTGTTGAAAATAAAATAAAATTGAAATAAAATTGTTAAAAATATATGTAAAAAATAAATAAAATGTTTGGCAGTTCAGAGAGTAAATTTTGCCAAAAAATTATTCAATTAAAAAAAAACACAAATATGTTTTGTAACCACAAAACCTTATAACATAATCAAATTAGAATTTGTTAAAGTTTTTATTATTCCAAAGATTTAGATTAATAAAAAAATAACTTTGTTTTTATTTACAAAGCAAAGTAATAGTACGTGAGTACTAAAACGCTTTAGTCTTTTAATAAAATAATTTATTGTAAAGATGGCAAACCCTCTGGTTATATATATTTTTTATCTACTAATTAACACTCTACTTTATTTATTGCGTAATTTTATTTTAACTCATAAAAAGCGTATTTTTTGTAACAAATAAATCAAACCCCTGTCATAAAATTTCTTTATCCACTTGCAATTAAACGAAACCGAAGATAATAAAACTCTCCATTAAAGCTTTTTTCATTTGCGTAGTTTAGCTTAAGTACCCTTGAGTCTTTTGACTATGAAATGATAGCAAATAGTTCTGTAGAAATTTTCTAAATGTGCAAAAAAAAAAAGTTAATTATTCTTTGTATTAATTTCCCCAATTGACAATTAACATTTTAGCGATTTTAATTAATGCCTCAGCAATTACTTCGTCCAAAAATGAAAACAACTTAACTAAATGAAATTTACTTAACAAAATGTTTTCAACTCGCCCATTGCCAGCCAGTAAGTCAGCCGACTTATGTTTTGCATTTTGCTGAGGATTAGATTTTTAATACATAATTAGAGCCATCTTTTATTTACATAACATTTAAGTAAATTGAATACTTAAATGCAAATAGATGAAACAGTATTTCTGTATTTCGTTTGTTTTGTTGTTATTTTGTATTTTGTGTTCTATACAAGTGCAACAATTAAAAAAAAAAGGAAAAAATTAGCTTCAAACAATACACTAATGCTTTTTACAACGAACACACACCCTTTTTTAGACTCTTTTACAATTTAGTAAATAAAAATAAAAAACAAGTTAAAAAGTTAATATTAGCGACTGAGCCGAATCTTATTAACCCTTCATTTACGTGTTGGTATGTTACAATAAGCTGTCCATAATACTTGAGAATACCTAAAGCACAATGACCCTTGAGATCTTTTGTGAAGTCTCTGGTTTCACCCGGACTATTGTAGACTGCTAAGGAGCCCATTCGTCATTTAAAGTGAGAGACCGTATACCTTCTTCGAGGTCATTATCAGCCCACAAAAGAATAAATCATTTCAGGTGTCATTAGTGTTTCTTAATGTTAAGTTAATGGCCACAATGTCCGGTTAATCACTCAGTTAGCAACCTGACTACGCCTCTATCAAGCAAATAACTTTCAAGATTTGTTCCGGGACAGTTCAATAAAACGCTTTGATTTTACTGGAAAATCATTCCTCAAGCCTCAACGCAATAAAAAAAACATGGCTTAGTAAGTGCACGGAACAGGATCACAGAATATTTAAAAAATACTATGGTCAGTGAAATCATATTTATGATAATCACAAACATATAACGGTTATGGTATATTTTACGTCAATACCAAGATCATATATATGGTTGCAAAAATCATTATACATATGTTTGTGTTAACTCAAAACATGATTACTGATAATCATAATGATAAACATCAACATATAAATGATTGCTGTAATCATAGCTAATGTTCAGTCACTCGCCTAAAATTACCTACATTAATAAAATGTGTGTGGCAATCATATAAGCAATTGCAGTGATCATAGAATATTAAAATAGTCTGTGATCATATTACTTTGACATTATTCAACCATATTTTTTTTTTCGAAACAACAAAAAAGGGTGTTTGGCATATAAGATATATTTTACACACATGTACGAAACAAGTCTAAAGGCTCTTTAAAGGTTAAATAAAATATAAGTTTGTTTTAAATATCAGTAAAATCTACCGTTTAAAATCTAATTCGACTGATTGTCGATATCAAAGTTGTAGAGTCCATTTAACAATTGGGGTTTTATAAGCCTGATAGTAACACACACATGCCCCTATTATTAAGATTCAAAGGTCACAAATAAATATCGTTGCAATTGCAAACAGAATGACAAGCCTAAATATACTTCTGCCACTAATTGTAGCTAAAAAATATATTAAAAATATAATCCGGACTATGCTTTAATAGACAATATTTTATAAAAGAAAATTAAGTTGAAAGTAAAGTAAAGTATTAGCGAAAAGCAGCCAGCAAACTTATTAACAATTAAAATAATAATAATAAGGAATCAAGACAAGACACTTTTAAACATATATTCTTATTACAAGTACAAATGAAAATACAGAATTCATAATAATTTATACAGACATATGTTTATATGTATTATTGTTGTCGTATGTACCAATGTGTAATTACATGGGTTTATAAGGAATTAACACCAAATGCTTACAAATACAAATCTTGTTGTGCATGTGTACTTATAGTTGGATAATGAATAATTCACTTGAAAATTTTTTGGAAATTTATAAGTTCAAGACAAGGAAAACTTGGTAATTTTCAATTATTTTTGATTATTCGAACAGTAAATTTCATGCGTTTTTAAATACTTTTTTTTAAGTTAAAACTCAATTTTTTTTTTTGAATTTAATACTGTAAGAGGTCAGCTTTAAATGTAAAGCTAAAAATTCTTAATTCTGTTACAAACCCAATCTGAAACTAGCTACGAACCACCAAGTTTTTTAAAGTTACTCTGGGACGATATGGGTTAAGGAATTACAAAATAATAGATTTTTAAAACAATATACGGAAAGTTTGTCTGATTAAAATTAATCAAATTACAAAAAGTTGTCAAAAACTTTTATCATCAAAATGCTTTTTATGTCTACCCAAAATACGTGTGGATTATGTAGTTGTTGTAAAGTACATACACAAGCATACATACCTACATATAACTACTTACAATTATCTGCAAATGTCTGCACTTGACTCTATGTGTGTATGTGCAAAATGCCAAGAAATAAAAACATCAAGTTCATCAAATCAAGCTGTAATCACAAGCAAAGAAAAATCTTCAAACATTTATTTACCGCCTTAGCAGGTACTAAATTTACTTTCTTCATTATCATTATTTAAACTAAAATTAAAAAAGAAAAACATTTATGCAACATAATTAACTTTAACATTTTCATTACAAATTTGGCAAAGAATACAAAATATTATTTTAAGTGTGTGGCCCTTAAAATTTCTATATCATGATCATAATCTGTTTCATCATTATTATTTTTATCATCACACAAAACTAAAAATAATCACAGGAAGAACTAGTAGCATTCAAAACAGAGACAATGACGGCAGCATCAACAGTAAGAAACGGTGTGACATTAGAAAATCATTATAATGAAAACTATTCGAATTATTATCATCATCATTATCATTATTACGATTATCATCCAGGAGCTGTTATGTAAGTAGTAGTATCACTAATACTACTTAAAACTTACGTAGACTAAATGAATGAATGAACGAGAAGGTTTCTTATTCTAGAGTTGTTTACAAAACACACAGCCAGGATCAAAGTTAAGCACAGTGGGAACGCGATAGTAAAAATAATATAAATATGATTGAGTTTGTTCACGTTAATATGATCACAGACTATTTTAATATTCTATGATCACTGCAATCGTTTATATGATTGCCACAAACATATTATTATTGCAAGTGACTTAACCGTAACTATGATTACAGCAATCATTTATATGTTGATGTTAATCATTTAATTAGTTGTGGGTAATAATGAATATGTTGCTCTCAGAATGCATGATAATTATAATCTAAGAGCAACATTTTTATGATTTGCCGTTATCAAGTGTTTAGTTATCGTATCGTATATTTAGTTAGTATCGCTTACTTACTTTATATAGGAGTAAAAGCAATAAATATAAGTGTTTAGTTAAGAGAAACATATAATGATTCTTGCAACCATATATGTAATATTGGTATTTGCGTTAAATATGACTACAACCATAATATGTTTGTGAAAATCATGAATATGATTTCAGAGACCATAATATTTATTAAATATTCTGTGATCATGTTCCATACCCATACTTAATCATGTTTTTTCTTTGGACAAGAATATAGACAAGTCTATAGACTAACACCGTTTTGTAAAATCTGGTGCCAAGAAGCTACAATAAGTGCAGCAATATTGATTTGAAAACGTTAGTAAATATAAAAGAAAAATATATATAAGAAAATACAGATTAAAAGGGGACTATTCGTACAGTACAGCAGCTATATATCATAATATGCAGCTGCTACTTCTTATAAATACAGATTATACCAAATTCTTTAGTATAATAATGAGGCTTGAAATAGGGACACCCCCTATTCTCTAATCCTTTTAAGAATTGGGATGAAGAAATTATTGTTAGCACACAAATTCTACTACGCATTTCCATCTAACAATATTAAAGGTATAATAAGTACTGGGCTTGGATCGAAATGGATTTTGTAAAGCCATTAGTTTCGAGCACTATCAGGTTATCCAAGTTAGCAAAGTTTGTTTACATTTTCTTGTTTGTAAACAAAAAAATATATAATTTTTTTCTCTTTCTTTTGATTGTACTCTTTCCTACAACTAGAAGAGAGTTTTACAAAAATGCAAAAAATGCATGTTGATTTTGTAAAATTTGTTTTTGTTGTAGAAGAGAGGTTACCTAGTATCAATATCCTTGCTATGGACTTATATACAGGCTTGACATAAACGTTGGGAAATATATTTCATTAGATAAAGTTTTCATTTTTCAAGACCACTATAGTTTCATATATATAGCAGTTTGCTTTTGTATTTGGGTATATCCTTGTCAATTATATTTTTTGTTGTGCTAATATACATATGTACGTAAATAAGTATTATATTTACGTATATAAATATATAAAAATATGTTCTATAAGCCAGCAATATTACGATGCCTTTTGCCGTCTTAGAACCAGAAATAACATTATAACTATTTTCCAAACATATTTACTCATTTTACTTGTTTCTAGATAATATTTTTCTTTAATGTTTTCTGTCTTTGCTTTAAAAATTGTTTTTCTTGCATGCATGCAATTTTCAAACACACACACACGTTGTATATTTATTTATAGAAGCAGAAAACATTTTGCCGCAACAGTTTTAGTTTTTTTTTTGTTGACAAAATTTCACTTTTATGCGTTTTTATTTTCCACA
The DNA here is from genome assembly GCA_003055125.1 of Paykullia maculata. Taxonomy (NCBI): domain Eukaryota; kingdom Metazoa; phylum Arthropoda; class Insecta; order Diptera; family Rhinophoridae; genus Paykullia; species Paykullia maculata. The sequence continues at coordinate 78,865 of NDXZ01000944.1, forward strand.
ATGAAATGTAAAAGAAAAAAATGTGTGTTAAATAAATTTCCTGAATTCATACGTTTGAACAGGCAGACACACACATGCATATTGGCATACATACTGACATATGTACATAAACACATGTAGAATCGCTTAACTACATATAGTAAGAAGTGTTACAAAGAAAAGGAGGAGAACGACATTTTTAAGATAAAATAAATGATGATGATGATGATAATGACGATGATAGTGATGATGAGTGATGATGAATTAAATTGTAAACTTATTTTTTGAGTAGCTTTGAATATTGTGCAAATTGTACACAGAGTATATATATTTAATACTTGCTCTAATTTTTTTTTCATTTAAGTTTTGTTTCAATTGCAAACTGCGTGGCACAAAAGTGGATTAAATTATTTTTAATTCCTAAAGATTGCCAACTGAATGAAACCAAAAAAAGGACTTGACACAACTTTATGTATGTTTCTTTGTATATATAATTAGATAGAGAAACGAAAATAGTATTTTACTTGAAAGCAGGCTAATAAATGTTAATATAAAGCTAATGAAATATTAAAGGAAAATCTAATAAAAATAAAGCAAATACGACAATAATTGGGACATACTAATGACTTGGAATGATAATGCGATGGTGCGCAAAAAATCTTGGTCGTAGGTTGTGTGTAAGTGTTTTTGGAATGAGGGAGGAGGAATAAAAGGCGTTTAAATAAGAGAATAATTATGAACTAGATAATTGCCTAAAAGGACTTTAAGTAGAGTAGATAGTTAAATTAGGTCTTAATAGTATAATTTATTTATATATTTAGATGCATAAATAAGGGTAAAAAAGTTTTGAAAATATTTTGTCAAAAATGTCTACCAAATTTTTGTTGGCCTTGGGAAGTTGAATTTTATTGAAATAGAAATTTTCTTTTACTATTACGTGAACATTAACAATTTGGCTTTTAGAGTAACAAAAAATATTCTTAAAATGATAAAAACACAAAAGGGCTTTACTTTCATTGTTATGGCCTTCTTAAATTGATTTCTTTTCACGCAGTTAGAGAAAAGTCAAATAAATCATGTTGTTAGCTTTTTTAAATTACCAATAAAATAAAAACTTAAGCATTTTTGTTAACAAATAACTACAAATAAATAAAAAAAAACTTTACCAAATCTCTTAAAGCTTATCAAAAATAAATGTCTTCAAATAAAAACTTAAACAAATACATATACATTTACAAAAAAAAATGTTTTATGAAAATAAAATTTAACGATAAAAGTAACCGCCAGTTAATTTGTTGGGGAGGATGTTTTTCTTTTATATAAAGAAAAAAATCAAAAAATAAAAAAATTTATATTTTATATTTAACAAAACTAAGCTCTAACAGCCATAATTTTAAATCCCTTTATAGCTCGCAGTCGCATTAAGAAGATATGTTTAAATAAAAACAAAAACAAAAAAAAAAGATATAAAATAAATATATATAAAACTCATAAAAAAATATAGCACTAAACATCTTAAATTTAGTAACAATAAAAATTTAATATAGACACCCACACACACACATAGACACGCATTATGTTATTATTTATCCAGCCAGTTTTACTCCTTACATTAGTTGTTATGTATACGAATAAGTAATACTATGGGAACAATTAATTATTTCGTTTATTTTATCAACACATTTAAATTGCAAAAATTTCATAAAAGACAGGTTAATTTAAAGGTATGTAGTCAATGTATGTATGTATGTGTTCAGGCACACGCTCACTCACACACACAAATGTATGCTCGCTTGTCATGTGAATATTTATGTAAATTTTTTTATGTCAACTACGAGTTTAAACTTAAACATTGTTTATTCAGGCATTTGCAACTTCCATCCGTTTGTCCGTCCCTTTGTCAGTCTATCCTTGTTTCCGCAGAATGTTGGTGACAGTGGAGTTAAGGAGTAAATTCATGCAAATGAGAAATTGGTTTTGCATTTCAAGAAGTAGTATTCGTCTAGTCCTTGTCTAGATTATATCTAGTGTATTTCTAGTCTATGTCTAGTCTATGTCTAGTCTATGTCTAGTCTATGTCTAGTATAGTCTAGTCTATGTCTAGTCTATGTCTAGTCTATGTCTAG